>DWQT01000285.1:0-25246 GCA_018244895.1 Myscelus amystis hages | reverse complement strand
ATCCCTAAGGTGTGCAGGTTTTTTCCTCACAATGTTGTCCTTCATCGTTTTAGCAAGTGATATTTAAATTTTACTTTTAAAATGCACGTGGTGAGAGGTGTCAGGATCGAACCCAGACCCCCGGAGTAAGAGGCTGAATTTCAAAATTTGTAATAACACCATTTTACTATGATTTTATTAACCAGCAATACGACACAATAAGTACTATTTGGTTTGAAATTTCCTATAATTTATTGCTGCATACATAAAGGTTGAAAGGTCGCATATAATTTTACGACATTATCCAGTTTTAATGCTGCCGTTAAAATTTACGGCGTATCGATACGGCCTCTTGTTTGCGAACTACCTTTAACGTGTAATACCCAAAACAATATGAATAGGTAAATAACCCAAACATCTACTCGTATGTCGGTCTCTTTGATACATTTTCAATTTGAAGCTAAAAGGATTTTGATGAAATTCAATAACCACAGATTTGATCCTCAGGAAGAAATATTTCGTCCTGCTTAAACTAGTTTCAATAATGGTGTTAGCATCATATTATGTATATAATGATAACCACAAAATACATGACAATCATTAAGTCTTTTTTAGGTAGGAGTGGGCTTTAAAACGTTGAGGGTCGCAATTTGTAAACAAATTATACTTTACTTAAATTTAGTTTATTAAAGGAATGAATTGTAATGTAGTGTTGTGAAATTCTATTATATTACCATACAAACGAATATATTTAAAAAAGAACCATAGGACTTAAATTATCATTGTTATTATTATCTTATAGTGAATTGGTCCCAGTGTTCTATCCCGCACACGCACATTTTCAATTCTAATTCTGTCTCGTGCCATATTTTTGTCAAACTGTAAAGTAAGTAACGTTTTTGTATTATTTTAAATTATCTGTCAGAGAATTATCAGGTTCGATTCCAAGGGAAAGAGGGTCAACTAATCTCTGTCTCCCCTGGCGAGGGCAAGGGCGGAATACTTCCTCTAACTAATTCCATTCTGAACTTTATAGCAGGGGTTGACACCCTATGGTTACATTATTGTGCTGTGTGAATCACTCACGTTTTTAGGGAAGCCTGCATTTACTGCATTAATGACTATATTTAGCTAATCACAGGGCGTTAAGACTTAATAAATATATACATATAAATATTGAAATACTGTAGAATATTTTGTCCGAAATTAATTTGTTCAAAATGTATACGTTATTAATAATATACATGTATAATTTCAATTACAAAATAAAAAAAAGAAATTTCTCTTTTCAAATTTCAAACCTCATAAATCTCCGTGTACTCATCATAAACTCAAAAGATAACAGTCATCCTGTCTCAACGTTGCTATAACTATCAACTAATCATAATTAGGAACCCAAGAAACGAAGCCATTAACTTTCGGTTGCCCACTGCACGTACCATCCCTTCAGTAATTCCCAGTCCGAGGGGTGGACTGGCCCCGACATAACAACGCTCGATGTCCGTATGAATCATATCACCGCCTAACAATGGAGAAAGAACCATATTTCCCTGTTATTCCTCGTCTTGACTCATCCCAATCTATTAAATAGTTACCAATCAGCTATATCAATAAAAAGTTATGGATACTGTAACAATAATACAGAACTAGCTGAGATGTACGAATTTACACACCATAGAATAATGGTACAGACGCTTACTCGCAGACATATTCATATTTTGTCGTTTACAAAACACCTTTAAAAACAATATTGCTAAGCATTTCTAACAGTATGTTATAATAAATAAAATATTTCATGTAATAATCTACATATACACTTACTTTCCCTTTGACGATAATGCAAATTAAATTAGAATTATTTACGATGTTCACAATCCCGCAGCTGTCATCTTCGAAAAGATTATATTAATAAATGCTCTCCTACAATAACAGAGAAAAATAATTCCTTTTTTTTAAAATAAATAATTAGTTTTACATTTTGCGACGAGTTTTTGTAATGACAGAGAACAAAAACTTCGTACTTTATGTAAGTTACTTCGAACAATTAATTTTACACTCTGACAGCTGTCATGTTAGAACAAATTAAAGAAACTACGGAAACGTGGCTGTCACATACATATTATATGCTTGTCTAATTTTTTCTTAAAGTAGACGGAATCTGTACCAAACAGCCAAAATCATACATTTCTATATACATACGAATTTAGCTACAGTTTTAAATATTGACACAGAACAAATACTCAAGTTCATTACATTATTATTTGTTCTGAAAATCGAACCGGCAAAGCTACGAACGCAAATAAATCTCCACTAACCAACAAGCTACTGCTTTAGTAATTAAATGATGGTCACTATTCAGATCCAAAGGAAAAATAAATTATTGTGTATATTTAGACGTTATCGGACACTGTAATCATTTATCGAAATCTCAATCCACCCTCGAAATGGCGGCTCGACTCCTTGCGGCAGCGACAACACGTCTCTTGAATTGTTGCTGTACAAATTTTAACATTAACAATGCGAATTCACGCTCTGTATATAAATCTATTCGATGCAAGCGGAATATTTCGTGATAAACCACGATTCATACACCAATAACAGAAATCATCATTTATGCATATTGGAATCTAACGATGGTTTGATGTTACTTGCCGGCGAACACATTCGTGAATTTAGATGGAAATCACATTCGCTCCATTCATATATTAATTATCAATTTCCTTTATGTTACTGCTGATACAATTGACGTTCTATAAAATGAGAATAATAATAAATTCAATTATCATGAGCAAGCCTACATACTTTTTTCTTCGGGGTGTGTGAAGTTTACCAAATCGCATTTGGCCAGCGTGGTTAACTATGGCCTTGAACCTCCTAGTTATTAGAAAGGACTAGTATCCGATAGTGCAATAGAGGTCGAAAAAAAACTATATATCAACTCCAACAAACTTTACATCAACTACAAAAAACTTAACATTAACTTCAAAAAACATGACATTAAGTTGAAAAATAACGACTAAGTTTCAAGATGAAATGGACATCTGACGCTGTAGGTAATTCCCTAGATAATGCACGTGCACGCCCCGGGGTAATCCCTCGCAATCCACGGGGGAAACTGTCCCCCGACTAATCAAAGAACCCCAGAACCCTAAGAGCATGAATCATCATTTCTCAAACCCCATGCATTGAGAGAATCAAATTAGTGTCCACATTTCTAAGAGAACCATTTCATATTGTGTAATGTAATACAAAAATACGACTTACTAGCCAATTAGGTTCGGTCGTGTACTTCAAATATAATTACTAATGTACTTTATACATAAATTGGAATCGCCAATCGCCCTCGCTTCGCTGAGGGTGAAGTAGACATTTTTTGGTAATAAATTCTTTTTATAATTTGATACTTTTTGACAACCTTTGAAAGAGAATTTTATTTAGAACCGACACAGTCGTCTCCTTTCTCTCTCGCTCTGCGAATGTTTTTCGCGAGGAAATAGTACAGCCGTAAAAAAAGTAGAATATGATGGAATTATACGAATTATAAGTGAAAAATTGAAAAACCATACAGACTATATTATTTTTTCGTAACTTTCATGGTTTTAATATCAATATGGAAGTATGGAAGCTTGGCGTTACGTATTTTTATGACGTCACTAGCAATATCTTTGAATAACTAATGAGTATGGCAATTATGTCTGCATTGAACAAAGTTAGCATATAACCTTGAAACAGTACATTATAATTAACATTACCTCACTGATGACTGAACTTCATACCAAGGACAACTGTATAGACTGAAAAATATTACGCGAAAAATATTACAAGTGAGAATGTCAAATATCCATTGTAACTCTTGCCAATTATCCATAGTAGACTTACACCTACCTTGCTTTATAGGAAATAACTGTGACAGTGCTTCTAGGGATGCTTTGGTGAATCTCGTGTATTAATGACCAAAACATTATCTCATTGAAGATTATACAACGACAGTTTCACGTGCCGACTAAATCACTTAAGCTTTTAGAATTTTAAACATTTCAAGACGGTTGCAACAATTCTCGTCCGCGCGGCTACCGAGTGGTTAGCGGTTGCATCGCGGTTGCACAGTGCTTGCAATCACCGAGCTGACCAAAGTGTTATTATGCAACCGCCAACTGCAGTGCGTGCCCGACGCTCTTTATTAGCATCACAACCTGAGCTTTTGAAGTGAAGCTAATTGCAGAAGAGTTTTAAAGAGAAAAAGTTTGCTGTCGCCGCCCCTTCGGTCCAAGTTTTCTTGCGATAATCTTCATCTTCGCAGCTAAAATGATTCATTTTTGAAACGAATGTGATAAAATTGTACGGCCCGCTCTCTTCTCGACTAAAGCGCAAAGCTTCAGGCATTTATTGCGCTGCGTTCGTGACAAAAATTCAAGCCGACGTACGTCTAGCCAAAGCCTTATTTCTCCTTCCCCGAAACGTTTCATCCAATTCTCAAACGTGACAAGTTCAAGATCTTGCCAATTCCCATGCGCTTTTTACGATTTAATAAAGATTGTGGTATAAATTTTTATGATAAAAACGTGTATGATAATTACTGAAGCCGAGACGTATTGTTCTGTTGATATAAACATAATATACTGTTTTAACGACTGTATTTGTTGCATAATAGGTACATTTAATAAATTGTTACATTTTAATTATTCAACTAGTTTGTCGCTAGTTAATTACAAACCGGGTGTCATTTGTATGGAAATTCAATTGATTGCATCCACAATGCAACATTATGATTTTATTATTTCGTTACAAGGTACACCAAATCTCGGCATTCTGAAGGACAAGTCCTCCGTTAACGCTTCCCAGTGTCGTTGCTTACATAAACGTCACGACGACTACGTAAGCGAACACAGCCGTTTCCGTCCCCAAATCATATATTCGCCCAATAACCGTCCGTTGTACCCACATAACAATTCCGACGAAGCAATAACAGAGTTATCGAGCAAACTAAATAATTCATTCGTGTACAATCGATACAACAATACACTTACATCACATGAGCCGATATTGTTCCTCTCGTTCCCGTTACAGGGTGAATCCATTCGCAACGGCGCGGGTCATCACTAGCACTTAACACGTCAACACGACTGGGTCCGTATGGCTATCGATAACTTGGATGTGAGTGCGGCGGCGGCGGCGGCGGGCGGGCGGCCACGTGTCCGCTGCGAGCGCTCGGGGGGCGAACTGCGGCGGCGGCGCGCCGGCAGCGCCGCGCAGGCGCCGCGCGTGCGTAGGGGTTGGGGATGGATTCGCGTAATACTCGTGTCAAACCTTTTTCGGTTTCCGAATGCCGACGGCGCGTGTTCGAAGCCCCGATCGGTGCGACATGATACCAATTACAGCGGCCTAATGGCGCACGGATCTGCTGGTTAATTGAAGTCGAAACAAAGTTCGTGGACGAGACTAATTTCAATGATCCATAATCTTTGCAAACCGGTTTTCGAAACCATCATTTAATGCAATCACGCTGACGATGGTCTAAGCCACCCCTACGGATGAACAAGAACAAGCAAAGTAGGTCATTAGGGTTGATCGTAATGTAGTCGACAAAATTAATGTGGCCAATAAACTATTTAAAGGAACAAAGCGCGAATAAACCCGAGTTACACATCTTTGTTTAGGACGGTCGCTACAACTGCCGTAGCGAGGGAAGCGAAAGTTTCAGGTTTCGTTACGCTACACGAAGATCGACATGGATAATAAAAACAGCTTATCGAGGGAACAAATATTGGAATATCGCTTACATTGCTCATCTTCCTTCCTTACGAGGTACATCCAATATTATATCTATTAAAGTCATCAGTAAATGTTTGTTTTGTTTGTGGGTATATTTACAAGTTAAAATAGATATTAGTGTTCATCTTCTTCATTACATAGTATAAACCAATGTCGCTTTCAGTTCCTGTCCCTATGTATTCGTAGATCTTTACAACTACGCAACGGATTTTGAACAAAATTGACGGTTGAAGCGCACGGTTCACTAAATATTAAATATACACCTTTTATGAGCTATTACTGTACTTTGAAAACAAACATTGTTTTTTATACAAACAACTTTAAAATACAGCGAAGTTCCGCCCGGAGTTTTCACAGTTTATACCGAAAGCGAGTATACAGCACGATCAAACTTCATCCACATTATAGTGATTCTATTTTAAAGTTACAACTATTCTTTCAACCTTTTTGTTATTCCACTGCTGCATATGGGAGTCTTACAGGTAACCAATATTCAACCAAATGTCAACAAATATTACGTATATATATACCTACTTCATAGCATACTCTAAGGCAGTGTCCCGCAAACATTTTGTTTTCAAATTACATCTAGGAACACGAAATTTTTGGAGGTACATCACAAATTAAAAATCAGTGCCTATTTAATATAGATCAACATTTATCATTTTAATATTCAGTCTTAATTAATTATTAATTTTACTTACTAAAAACAATAAATATAACCTTATATTTCCGAGACATACCAACTAATGACGTGGTCACACCATTGTGCCGCGGTACACATTGCGGAACACGGAACGTTGCTCTAAGGTGTGCTGGTTTCCTCACAATTTGTAATAATCTTACGTTTCTATACATAGAACCCTTCGAGATAGTAATTGTTTCATTAACGGACAGCGCAATAAAAAAGTCCGGAGCGTTCCATAATATTCCATTTCCAAAGTACCGCGGCCCACTCTTCCAGTTCATTATTATAGCGTTACAGTAACTCGGAAAACGCTTCAGACAAAGGACATTTCGAAAATTAAATGCCGCGCGACGAGACCCGTAATATGCCGCAGAGCAACGAAACGCAGCGTGTCAATCCTACATCATACTGGGACAGGATGAGATGTCGAGTTTTATAGCTTACCATAATTTTCGGTGAATTCACTTGCGCTGCCGTTCGGTTTTATTCAAAGAAATAATAAACTTCATTCTGTTGTAAATATTTGTAATTTTTTTAGTGATAAAAAGTTTTTAGTTAATAATCCTAAAAGTTTACAAAACAAGGCGCCGTTGATATACATACTGATGACTTTACTCTGTGTAGCCAGTTATGTCGACCTGAATATCTGGGCATTAAAATATACATTTTCATCCTCGTACTAAAACTGTACACCGTTTTAGACCATAAATGTAATACATTTGATTTAAAAAAAAAACACGATAACGTAGACATATTCAGTTTCACTTATGTATTATATGAAATACCTGAAAAAAAAATACGTGCGATCGGGAACACACGAAACAAAGTTCCTTGCGCGTTTCCGACAAACTTTGAATGTAAATAGATATGGAGTTTGTTTATATTCGTATATTTTCGTCACACGAGGAAAAAGCGTTATGCCTCCTCCATACTACTATTCTCGATCCCTCAGTATAATATACGAGTCCATATATATTTTAATCTTTCCTTTCCTATATTTTTTATTCGAATAAGCTACAGTTTCCTCGTCATAAGCTCGCTTCTCTGAACGTAAGCAAATAACCGAACAACCGATTTTTATTGTGATTAAATTGACTACAATTACATATATCATACTGTTTTTTCTCCGGCACTCCTGTATTATATCTACACATTTTGCGTCTATGCTTAACTAGATCTATATCTTTTTACACATTACTATCTATGATACCTATATCTTTTTAATATTTTCTTTATAAAACTTTAAGGATACAGTGAGTGGATGTACACAAAAATGTAAACAGTGTAAAAAGAATCTTTAATTCGCGTTTAAGCCAGCGAAGCTGCAAGCTCCTAACAAGCGCAGATAACATAAGCCGCTAAAAAGCTACCACAATCTCACCAATGAAATTCTGTACCACAAATATACCTAGGTACAACGTTCCATTTCTTGTGTACATTCTCTTTTCTAGTAATAAAATTTTGATTTACACAGTTAACATATTACATATTTTATTTTGATAATTCCGATAAATTAAAGTTTTTTTAATTTCATTACTGCCTTATATTTTACGGAGCCTCAATTTTCAAAAGGATTTATTGTTTAATTTAATAACGTGAAATTTTCTTTGAATGTACATTTTTGTTACTTCAAGTTTTTGCGTCCCGTACATGTAAAAACATATTTATTACCGCAACATAATGAATGCCTAAGTGTGATATTCAGTTTATAAAACTAAAGCTTACGACCATCAAATATAACACCATTCATGGATATAAACCGGTTGAACATTTATATCAATAAGTCCACAAATAACACTGGGACTGTTGCAACAGATAACCCGTTTTACAAAAACGCCGTTACTCCGTTAAGTAATATCGTATCCAGCGAAACGAATTTCCAATTTTTTCCCCTCAAACAATGCGGGTAGACAACAAAAGAATGAGGTCGCCACTGTGCTAGACAAAAACCAAACCTCATACAGCTAGAAGTTTTCAGAGGGCTCGTGTTTTGCGCTAAGTATGAGGCAACAAGTAGGTATATAAGGCGTTCAGGCGAGTCTTAATGGCGATGCCATGTTTGGATGGTATTTTTTATGTGAAGAGTTTCATAGCAGTGGTCAAAAGTGATCACTGATATCACTCCCAAAAACGAAATTAAGACTAATAGAAATAAGTAAGCGATATCAGACATATCTATAGGACTGTTTATAATTGAATAAAATTATTTGTATAACATTTTTGTTAATAAAATATTATTATTTAGAGGCTCTGATCACGCAGATTTTTATTGCTGTATGGAAATTTTAGCTGGCGATTGCAGGGTACGTGAATCAATTTTTGAAACGGTAAGACAAGGTGCTTTCACTTCGGTTAATCACTTTAGGAGTTCCAACTTCGCTTTTAAACAATGCAGGGCAATTGTTCTAATTGCCATTTGAAATCATTTTAGCTGAAAATTCGAAATGCTTAATGAATTTAACTTAGCATTACGTTTATAATAATCTTTTTGGATACTTCGATAGATGTTTTAACAATCATCCTATTTGCTATAGTCCTATTAAATCCGCTATTCCTAGTAGATGATGGTTGCAAATGTCTGGGCGGCAGAAGCCACTTGTGGCTGCTGGTTGCTTGGAGCATCATTATCATCATCATCATCTTCTTCTTCTTCTTCTTCGTCTTCTTCATCATCATCAGCCTGTAGCAGCCCACTGCAGGACATAGGCCTCTCAAACCCAGTCCTTACTTGCTACATCCAGCATCTATATGCAACCCTTCCAGATCATTCCCACCTAGCCCGAGGATATCCCACACTGTTTACAAAGTTCTTGTGTCCTCTAAAAAACTTATTAAACTCAATGTTTCTAGGGTAGGTATGGGCATATAACAAGTTCTCCAGAAAATAGGAGAATCGTATGTTGCTCTCCACTATACTCGAGTCAATGACCCAACAATGAGGGTTCCAGTCCAATCAAGAAAAAATTATGCCCCAAAGATTCGGGAGCGATATATTCGATTCTCGTTACGGAATCCACGCCCCAATTCACTGCCGAGACGGTAACGTTTAACGGCGTTAAATGTGAAATGTTTTAATCGAATACGAAAACCACAATAGCTACGAGTATGTACGTAGCCGCCTGAAGCCCGCACGGCGCGAAGCATCAACTAAAAAACTGTAATCGCAACGATGAAACACTATTCCTTCGTAGGGCTGCCACAACAGTGTACTGTCTAATTTTTAAAAATATTCGTTCATTATTTTTTTACTAAAATCAACGTCAATAAATGCTATTTAATTGATATCCGCAAAAATGGTTAATTACATACACACATACATAACCATCACGCCAGGTCCCTAACGGGGGTAGATAGTTAATTAATTAATTGTTAATTTAGTAAGAATTGTTAATTTTCTATCACAAAACCTGGGAACTTAATATTTTTTACGCAGCTTTACACCCTTACTATTATATTCCATGTTTGATAGTAATGATAACGTACGGTATATTATATTACAAATACTAAACACATTTCCACGAATCAGGCGGGTTTTGTAATTTACGTCGCAAATCCGCCCTTGAATTTCTTCAATCCCTTCAAGCGAAATGAACAAACCTCGTGAACTTTCTTGAAACCTTTTATACGTTAAATATTTACATATTTTGTTTACTCCATCTACGTAATTAACTATTATGTAACCATTTTCTATACGTAAACACACAAGCGACATAATACAATAACAAGGATAAAACCTGTACATAAAATACCTTTTGTATCTAGTATTAGTAATTGCTACGAGTTTTGTAGGTATATCAAATAAACATACTCGTAAGTTGGATAATCAGGAAAATTGTTATTTCGTATTTTCATTTGTTAGTCCGTTCGTTCGTAAAAAATATCATTTTATTTTCTCATAAAAAAGACTCACTCATGTTATTAGGATTAGAAAAAAGACGAACAAAGCAGATATTTACACACGAAAAAAACACCTAATTTATGACAACCCTAATTCGCGAGGGCTGCCGGTCGTCGGCCGAGCGGCGCCGGCCCGCCATCGATTCAGCACGCGATCTGATATTAGCAACGTGGCACTCAGTGTAGGCCTGCCCGTACCACTGCCGATATTGAAAAACCTTATTTTATTAATCGTACTGAGTGAGTGAGTATTGTATTAAAAAATCCTAAAGCCATGTATTCCGTATGAGAAAATATTGTTTTTCATTTAATTTTAAAGGGGTGTTAGGATTTTTAGCAGAGTTGATGATCAAGATTAAATTGGTCAAGGACTTTGTCATTGCCACGGACGTTGGAAACCCATAATCTCTGCCTATAGGAAATATGTTTAGGTATTTGTTTATGATAACGAATAGGCAGAATGAGATAATAACACTTCAAGATGATGATAACACTTCAAGATTTAAGCCAAAGTACTAGCAGTACCGACCGAAGCATTCTAAATTAGCCTCAGACGAAGCAGTACTATTTTGCGGATGAAGGACTCTCGAATGTTCGAAAATATCTACACATATTCACGTCTGGTTGATTGATCGCGTTCATTTTAAATTTCATATTTGAATATATGGTACTTTTAGATGATGGATTAATAATAAATTGTAATTATGATTATTCTAATTGCATTTCATACATTTGCATGCTGTGAAATGAAAAATATAGATTGGAGTAACAGTTCTGTAGTCTTTTAATACATGTATTTTCGAGTTATTGCTAAATGCTATTTCATGTTATTATAAATCAAATCAAATCATACTTAATTTAATCGGCAGTTTTGGAAAGTGTAAACCATATTAGCGATTTTTGCATAAATTGACAAAACTATAATAATACTATATTAGCATTGTTACAAATAAATTGTTAACATAGCCACGCTTTATATTCCATTGTGGACTTCACTTTTGTCTATCACTTTAAGGAAAATGTGGCGAAGGCGAAAATACTACTTACGACCAAACAATCTGTCAAATGTGTAAACAGTCTTTAATGGAAGTAATTACTTAAATAAAAACAAGTAGGACTGAAAAGATCGTGTCCTCCGGAAAACGGAAACGCTACTCAAACTTTGCCTCAAAGACTCCTGTGCCGGCGTAGCAACCCTTCACAGATCGCTTGCAACCTATAATCGTATTAGTGCTACGAGATGAAATAATTCAATAAACCCTTGTTCCCGGTAAAAGTTACACCTAATATACCACTAACAATTAAGCAACGTTCATGATCGACAGTAAATTAAAATTTGTAGCTGCAAATATCCGATGCATTCGCATATATATAGACATTTTAATTTGCACACAGTCAACAATCACTAAGGGAAACAAGAATTAAGCTTATTTAAATAAACATTTACTACTATTACCGTATTAGATACATATTTGAAATGTACTTTTATGGTCATTAAATTGCATCAGTTTCAATTGAATCAAATTCGTCATATTTCGCATTGTTGCGAAAAACAATTATGTCACGCGTCACGAATGCGTGGATCGCATGAAATTAAATCGTTCAGCGATAAACCAATTTTCATCACATTCGTTCGAGTATTATCAGTTGTGAAAAGATCGATTTTTTAATTATTACTAAGTAATCCTTAACATATAATTGTATGAAAGCATTTGTTGATATCTTATTCTTCTTTCGTAGATAGCAACAAGTAAATACCTTATTGGTATGGTATACCTACTAATTCTATTAATCTTCCTCTAGGTCGATTTTCATTAAAATCATATGCATATGTATGCAGTCCATAACGAGTCTTGGGTTATGAAGACAGAATGAATAAACTACAACTGCGGTCAGGTGCATAACGCTTTTTCCTTACGTGATGATTCCGTCCGTTCAACTGCTGCCGCAAGTCAAAGTCCACGTTTGAAGTGGAACAAAAACTGTAGGTATATACGTATTTCAAGATATGCACGTTTTCTCTGGTCGTGTCTACCAATTAATCACATTTATATCTTCCGGTCTGGTGACATAAGCCCCATTGCTGTTGACAGAAGTTTACGGGTTGCAAACAATTAATTTGTGTAAATTGCAACAACAAAAGCTACATGTTATTATTTCGACAGAATGTTCGTAATTGTTTACATGAATCGGTGAACGTAGCATGCATTAGTATACCACTAAGTGTTATGTTGAGTAAAAGGGGAGAATGGGGTGGGAGTGAACCGTTGCATGTTTAGGGTTAATATCTCAACATACAGTCAGTGGACAGATTGTTGCAAGCCCATTTTAGATTGCTGTATAAAAATTGCATTTATGTATATTACCAGTTAACTCTCGCTATGATGGTGTAGTAAATCAGACCAAATTGTCTTTTTACTTCCGTGGCACTTAAACAACACTTTTCATTAAATATATTTATTTGCGTAAAAATAAAACTTCCAAAATTAAAACACGTTGTAAAATAACTGAAGTCAGATTATTTCGATATTCAATTTCGTCAAAATCGACTGAGCTGTTCAACTGTAAAATATTAACTCACTCAAGTACGGCACTCAAACCGAGTATTAGAAATTTTTAAACGTTAGAATGAATTGTACAAGGGGGTGCTTTCAAGACAAATTTATGCTTTAATAGATTTTAAACCACAACTAAGTTTAGTGCGGTTGTATGTGTTGAATGTAAACTACTTTACGACGTTATAGAGGACTCGGCAAAAGTTGTCGTGACTAAAAGCTCGGAGCAAAACAGACAAATTTGCATCTATAATACTGTCTGCAGATAAGTCTGCCGAAGATTTCGTGGCGTAATAGCTGCATATATAAAGTAAGGCATGTGATCTATTGGCGAGGAAAACAGTTGCCCTTTTCCTATTGTTTTTATTACTATCAAGGCCTACCGTATATGAAATTATCAAACATAATCCATATTGAATGATTTGACTAGTAAAGAACAATCCTAAAATATATTCAATATACCTTAAATTCGCTGCAAATGAATTACCTACAATACAATATTACAAAATAAATACAATAAAACAAAATTTACAGTTAAACACACAATAAAACAATATCGACAGTTAAATTAAATATTAAACCAATCCGAGATTCGAATCGCGTGTATAATTTACGCTTAAGTTAAGCGAACGTTTAATTGACGTAGACAGAGGGCGTTGAGTGTGAGAAGTGTTTACACAACAATAAATCTTTGCTAATATTATAAACGGGATAATATGTTTCTTTGCAGCAAATTTTCATTGAAA
Organism: Myscelus amystis hages; assembly: GCA_018244895.1. Classification (NCBI taxonomy): domain Eukaryota; kingdom Metazoa; phylum Arthropoda; class Insecta; order Lepidoptera; family Hesperiidae; genus Myscelus; species Myscelus amystis. The sequence continues at coordinate 11,609 of DWQT01000285.1, read as the reverse complement.
AACGGAAAAAATATTGATTTTTTTTACGTACGGGTCGTGAATAATCAGAGAATTTTTAGCAATATTTTAAACCCATCGGATGATACAAATGACTATATTTACATTGTTACTTGTTAGTCTTCCAAGCCCCTTCCCTTACCCAAAATGGCTTGTATTTTTTCGGTGCGAAGTACGTACTTACCTTAAAATTTATCAGCTAACTTTCAACTTTAGATTATCTTGATTATTAGAACAACGATTGATATTAGCTCGTGAAATCTAAATAGGTTTAGTTATATCTGAATAGTTATTCTACTCTTTTGATGTCTACACTCAATGAGGTTGAGACGCCATCTTGGATTTCCCAAGTTCTTATACGGTTACCTCGTCCATCACGTTTGGAAGGACATCGTATTTTGCTTAGTTAGTACGTGGGCCAGGTGTGCGACGAACACAAATATAAATTTAAACTGGAAAGCGAAATTCGCAGGTATTAATCAAGGGGCTTCTTCTAATTGCGTCTAAGCACCAGACGTGAGATACGGCCTCGGGGAGGTGGTATTCGGTAAATGTCATTAGCGCCGGCTGACACTCGTGGAATCCAGCACCTACGCTCCAATTACACTCTTAGTGCGAATGCTGCAAACCGGCGGGCGAACCGCCGCGTTTATTGGAACGAAGCTCCTTATCGCACGTTGCGAAGGAGGCTACAGGGAACAAAATCAGACGGAAGTTGTCCGACACACTAGTGTTGCCAATTAAAAGAAATAAAATTTTCCTTCACTAATTAATGGAAGGAACTTTGTTCCATCCGGGTGTCCCTTGACACCTCTCTTGTGTTTTTTTACAGTTTTTGTACTAAATAAAAGTTGGCACGGCTTTCAAGACTCAATCAAGTGAGCATCACCACTACTGTTAGAACCATGACGGAAAACATCGTGAGATGACCTGAATCTTATACAGTATGTTATAATCTTTACAAGGTTTCTGAGGATTGTGAAAGATGGCAATTCGCAATAAGACAGAGTTCTCGGACTATGACAGGAGACCTACGCCAAACAGTGGAACATTAGGAGGGTCGGAAAAATATGTAATTTTATCCAACTTGATAGATAGGATAGCTTGTATGTCGATTAGTGATTTCGAAATATTTTTATTGAACAGTTTATTGATCTATGCGTTTTTTTAATTTCTTTGTACCTATGTTTCTCCAGAAAGTAAGAAACCGCCCGTCTAACGATGCTCTACGCGAGCGCGTTAACGCAGCGAGCTCTAAGTTTTTATTGTTGAACGTTACACCAATTACATAAATGACTGCAATCCATTGAGCGCCGAGGCTCTGTTCTCGTAGAACAATACAGACAGAGCCTCCTTTTTTCGCTGAAACAATCCCATTGAAATCAACTGTCTTCACTGCACATGTTTTAGCTAATTAAACTGGGTTGAAAGGAGTGAAAAATGTCTTAACAATATCCTGGTCTATTTCGATTTTCAAAATAGACAGAACACAGTTAATAATAGAAATGTTACCGTGGAATACAAGGCCAATTTTATGCATGAATTTAATTCAAGGATATTTGTCAATTTAAATTCCGCATACTTTGTCAATTAACCATTAGTATGCAGTACTGGTACATATTAATATTGGCACTCGTATGAAGCATTGATAGTATAAGTAACAGTTTTTGTAGAGATTTAGCGGCAGGAAAAAAATTGTATTAAAAGCTGGTGAATAAAAAAGAAAATAATGAAACGTTAAATATATATTTATTAAGAACAGGAAACCTTTTGGAGGGCCATCCGCGACGAGAACACTCTGGATTCGCGATCGCTTTTATTTAAGTGCCCTTCACAGTAGGCACCTACGAATCCGTTCGCTGATAAAAGTTTTCAGGATTTTATTTTACTTCTTCCATCAATATTATACATAGTTAAGTTTAAATTGTTATGTAAATCGCGATCAAATTCAACGTTCCACTAAATTGATATCGTCAATTGTTTAGATACTCTGTACAAGTGAATTTCCAAAATAAGGAACGCAAAGGTACTGATTACCTATAAAAAGAATCCCTTTCAGCTGATCCGGTCAGCTGATCAGCTGATTGTAGATATCATTACACGAAAGTTAAACCGTCAAATTCTTGCATGAATTCGCTGAGAAACCCGTTTAGATTAGATTTTAGGCCTTTCACCGAAGCACGGCAAGTCATAAGACGGTTATTGTAAGCTATAGGTAATATGAATGTATGTAAATCGGCCTTACAGGTCTCAAAGGTACTCGTAATAGTTTGACAAATGAGGCATCGTTGGGCGGTCGTGCTATTACGCAGGTTATAGGCTGTAAAACGGCACAAAATCCAACATGGCGGCGTATTGCGCACATAAAGTGCTAGCGAAAAAAAATAAGAGCAGAAAATATGTTGCAAAGAAATAATAAATTATCATTCTTGGTATCCAATTAAACGTCCCAAAGATTAAATTTCGAATTAACATTGTATCGATATATAAGTAGGTACGTACACATAGAACCTGAAAACCTGAAAAAGATACACAAATATAACTGTAGTTAATACTCTTCTTTTAGCAGATATATTTTATAGATATACTGTTGTCGAATTTTAATTTATTATCGAGTTGGCTTGTTTTAACATTGTGCAAACCTTTTAAGAAAATAAAGTGAAAACTTGCACTAAATGCTCATCAATTTCCTTAGGACTCATTTTCACGAACCATCGGAACGATTACAACAATACGATCGATTAACATCGTGAAAACATAACAACGCGTGAAATGTTACCAGTTCATAACACACCCCGTGTTCAAAGGGGCGTGCGGGGGGAGGGATGAAAAATCGGGGTATGTTCGCGCGATTCCCTACTGAATATAACCGAACGAGCTTTGTTGTACGCAATTAGGTTGCGGTGTGAACAATGCCCTAATGAACTCCCGCGCCTTCAATAAACAGTTTTAAAACTATTGATTTAATGACAGATCTACCAAAACAAAACATATCGTTCTAGGAACAATTTCAAAAAATAAAAATTCTTATATTAAAAATAATAACAGTTTTTACACGAGTTTCGTTCTTCCCTAAAATGAAAATTATTGATAAAAAAAAATTAACAGTTTTCATAAGTTTCATAGTTACTTCTGTACTTGGTTTATTTATTCATCTTTTCCAAACATTGCTTACAGTTCCAGCTATTTGTCTAGCAGTCCAATATTAACATTTCGTGGTGAAATAACTGATGGAATAAGGAAACAACGAAAAAGCAAGATAAGCCAAAAAATAACCATTATCTTGTTTAATATCTAACGCTCGGTCACTAAGTATGGCAGAACGTGTCTAAAAATGATTGGAGTTCGTGTTTTAGTTGTTAATTTTGGAAAATTGATTATGTGATAGTGGTTAGACTGTCGATGAAAACGATAACAAATGAATAATCGATTTCAATGATTTCAATCATTATTAAATACAAGGAACAGTTTTGTAAGCATTTATTCCGAATTCAAAATCACGTTAGGCGTTATAAAGGTGACCGTTTGAATGTGTTGCCATTTAATTGGCAGATTATACATAAATAATCCGAAATCCGAATTTCGTAGGCAGGCGACGCATTACGTTTAAAACTAATGCTAATAAATTAGACGGATTTCTCGAAATTGCGGGCAATAAATACAGTAGTTGGACAACATAAAAACGCGGCGACATTCCCCCGCATTCGGCAGCTAGTTCCGAGGGTGTAAATTTCCCCTATTGTGGGCCCATAAATCCGCGTCACGCGCACCTCCCCGGTTGGCTGCGGGACCGTAATTCATAAAAATACAGCCTTCGTGGCGCTGATGTTATTGAAGTTAAATTGACTGGTTTATCGACCAAATTATTACAATTTTTTTATCACTAATTTAATTGGAAACTGACAAAATTTAAACGTGTTTATAATTTTTTTGAGTGGACACAGAGAGAGAATAAATTTACACGAAAACCAGAGAGCAAAACGGCACTTTAGTTATAGAACTTCAAAAATAAAATAAACTCCGCGGATCACGCTTTTGCAGATGGATTTTTAAGGGATGTTAAGGGTCAGAATAAACAAGTTTGAATCGGGGACGCCGTGAACGGACTGAATTGTGCGCGTCCCTTAATTAAGGAAAGAAAAATAGAAATAATAAATGTCACAGCCGTAGACGGGGAAAATTACCAAGCATTTTGGGAAAGCGTTAAACAGTCAGCAACACCACAGGACGACTTACTGAAGTGTTTTTGCCGAGCTCACCCACGTCGGAATTGCGAGGTTCAGGGGTCAGGGACCCAGACGCAGACGATGCTAAGTCCCGCGTCGCCTATACATTACAATCACAAGTTTTTCCACCACCAAATAGAGTATACAGAGTATTTAAGGTGCTACATTATTGCTACGAATGTATATTTCCATTTGAGAAAGGTCCAATTCATTTTTTGTGACAAGACTAGAAGACGAGGAGGCGGCACCGTTTGGGTAGGTGGAAGGTAGCTGGTAAGTGCAATTAGTATTCACTAGTATCTGCTTTATTGGAGGTAGGTGAAATACCTTGCTACTCTGGAAAACGGAGACCCGAGAGATATCTTTAGTGTACATCGTGGACCAGCACCCAAAAGTAACCAAATGGCATTGTAATAACGTCTGCTTCTAACTATTAAAGGACTGTATATCTATAAATATATAAATAGCCTATGTGGTGTCCCACTGCTAAGCAAAGGCCTCCCCTCTATCACGTCAGGTGTTGCGATCTGTCGCTATTGCAGGCCAGTTCTACAAAAAGGACTAATAAAATAAAAGTAAAAACTAAAGAACTAACAGGAAATTATATGTACATAGGTATGCGAAACAATCAATGCCTTTAGAACCGGGCTTGTAAGCACAAAGCTATCGATATTATTTCGCCGATGTAACATAAATCTTTTTTTAAGAACGCTCGCATTAACATTTTTGCGCGTATTCAAAGCCGTGGATCGTTTATCGCCACGAAGATGAGCGGTAGCTCGACAGGAGGCGATGGAAAGAAAATACGGCGTAATTGAAGCGGACAGACGCTGAAGCGGAAACGATAGACATTAATAAACGTTAAAAAAACCGCGGCTGGAAACCGAAAATATTTTTAATTTGCAAAACGGCGACAACCGCCGCTTGATAAATAACGTATGAAACAGAAGCGTAGCGGCGACGATATCCCTGACGAAAGCGGGGTGTTTTTAGTAAAACTTTTCCGTCCACATTTGTATAAACGTGTTCCATAAAACTCAATACGTGCTCGTTTCCACGGAATGGGGAGAGAGTAACCGTAACCGTTTTTTTTTTTTTCAAGAACATCCCCATTTGGGTCTCGGGACTAGACCCATGTACAATGTGCATCGCGCCCGCAGCCAAAAAATTCTCAAACCAAGCGTAGGTAACATTTGTTTCTTTTTAGCCGCGGTCGACGGCTTTGTGTGAACACGGCGTAACAAAACGATAACCATGCACCAGTTGGTAAGCCGTACGGGGAAAATAAGACCGGTTATGAGGCTCCACGTACTTTCCGAATTTGGTCGCCCGCTGCCAAAACACCTAATATTATTCAGCTTTACGAGTCGTGCGTTTTTTAACACATTTTTGCACAGCCAAGACCATTAAAGTTTGACTTCGGGCCAGATAACACATACCTGAATTGTAAAATAACATGTCTCCTCCTATGCATTACCCGCTATCGTGCTATCGGCAAGAAATATCTTATTAATGACGATTTAAAAGATGTAACTTTTATCTCTCTTTTTAAAACGTTTTCGGGCATTTAAACCATTTCTCAATTGAATTAATACCCATGATAAGTGCGGGTTACGCTACTGAACTGAGTTACCGATATATTAAGTAACGCATGAGATGCATCAAGCAAAAGTGTGTTCGATCAATGGTACTTCCAACTCAAACTTATTAATACAAAATACTTAAAAACTAATACTAATATGACTAAACTAAAATACTAATACGACTAAACTAAAATACTAATATTACTAGTGTTACACATACTTCTTTACATGTAGTTTGCCCTCGTCTATCGTCAGTTCCAATAATTGCTATCATTCGGCAAAGTCATTGCATAATGATATTTATGTCGGCAAAACTTATCGCCGATCACTAGTCCCGAGCGAGTGACGTAAGCAGGATGACTAAAAAAGGAAATATGCCGGTTCACGGTACATGACGGGAATATCAAACAGCCCTCGGATCTAGGCTTCGGGAAACACGATGGTAACGCGCCTTTGAACGTCGAAGGATGTTGCTTAAAAATCGCTGATTCTTGAGGATTAGATAATCGAATGAAATGTTGGAGAATTATTAATTCACTGTCACGTAACCCAAACTTAATACTTCGCTTATTCTCTCGCTCAAGTCAATTTTGTAGATTATAACTTGTCCTGTGATGAGGCTACTTCTAACTCTATTCTTCTACCGGTCTTACCGGTTTCCTGGTTCACCATCAAAATGGGTGAATTCCGTCGACCCATATTTCCCGGTTTCCCACAATTCTAGGAGATACCGGTGCCCAGCAGTGGGACCCAACAATAGTTGCAGGCTAAACTTTTTTGTGTACAAACTATTTGACTTGGTGTTTGCCTAAATGTAATGCTTTATTCAATTTTGTATGATTTTCGTCAAAATTAAATTATACAGGATTTTCTGATTTTTTTCCAAAATAGAATTTTATTTTTCTTTCTAAAATAATGATTGTCGTAATTTAAAATAGAACGCAACTTTTTCATGCTTCATAAAATACGTGTTTGAAATTAAACTTAGCACGTGAACGAACACCCGACTTATAAAAGGTCATCAGCCTGCATAACTATCAAAAGAAAACAAAAGAAGACCATAATTCACAAACGAAATTTTCAAGAACATTAAGAAAGAAGACTTCGTGGACGTTAAACAACTAATAACACTGGCGTGAAAATATACACGCGGATACGAGCCTTATACTACAGTAAATAAGGTACAAATTCGTATATTTTCCATAATTAAAATTTGTACAGTAGTTGTACTAATCTTTAAAAAGAGCTCTGGGGTATTCCAGGCACTATTAAATCCATTAAAATAATTAATCTTTCATTAAAAATACAATTGCAGACAGGCAGTATTATAATTACATATATTATAAGTATTGTAGACTATCTTTACTTTGTGTTCACGTATACCTATGTACTTATTAGGTATATAATCATATCCATACAAATATAAGTGTGTGTATGTTTATTTATTACAGTATTGAACAGACGCAACTTCTTATTCATATTAGACCCCATCATTCAAAGCTTGTTATTTGAACTTGACTCACATCCAGTACTTCTATTATTGCTACGAATTCATTACCAACGAAAACATCGCAACTTTAGATTAAAGGTATAAAGATAAAGACTAAAGACACAGACACAGGCAAAGACAAAGACACAGACAAAGCCGGACAAAGCACGTTTATTTGCACAAATATGGGAATTATTAGTTCAATCCATATTTTTACGGCGTACAATGATAACAAAAAGTCGGTAAGATAACATAACAAAAAAAAAAACAAAATCCGTTCGGACACTCCAAAAAATACATAAATGGATAGTACCCTAGGCGCCGACTTATACAGTCATCACAATCCCGCAAACCGTGGCCGATTGCGGCGGCTATCGTGATTTCCCAGGAGACACTGCACACTCGGAACACTCTGGAAACCCCGCACGATCTAATATTGATTATTTATTGCTTCGTACTTAGCGTTTTTATTACATTGCATTCCTTTATGACCGAACAATTAGCCCCATCTATATGCAAGTTTGAAACTATTCGGTTTGCCGATGCATCTCGGCATTAAAACTAACGCAAAAGTCTATATTGTTTATGATTGCATAATCATTTCGCTTGAACAGTTTATCCAATAGACTAGTGATATACAACTGAAACGGAAGTTCTTACTCTATACACACGTATCATTTTAAACCGCTTTTCTATTTACGAGCATGTACCTATGGTAAAAGCGGCATGATTTCCCGCGGGCACGTCACGCAAGATCGTATCAAATTGAACTGTACGTCATATTACTACTAAATGCACGTCTAGCGAGACCTTTATAACAATAATTTTTATCCCATTGCATAACGAGGACGCAATGCCATTGATTCTCCATTTGTCTATTCTTTTAGTTTTATTTATTAGTTGCCAGTGACAATTTGTCATGAAATATACATAAAAATAACTTTGTGCGGGAGACTTGGACAGCACTATGATTTCCCGCGGGCCGTTTCAGCTGGGTAAACTTCGTGCGCATAAAGAGATCTTGATTGTGATTGTAAACTGCATCTGTTTTTTAACAGTTCAAAAACATTAATATACACCGCACGTCGATGGGCGCCTGCCAGAAATTGCTGTGTGGTTTGATTCAGTACAAAGTATTTACGCTGATCATTGGAGGCGTTTATGAGTAACCGATTTATTATTTATACAAGCTAAGTTTCTAAGAAATAGTAATACATTCTATGGCGCTTTGTGCCGTAGGTTTGCAAAGGATCTGTTGAACTTCTGAATATTATATGCGATGTACATACATACATATTTATATTTCAACACAATTGAATTTAATTGTTTAAAAGTTACTTTTCTTTTATATACTGTAGGATAATTGTTGTAATTATATTTATAACAATATTATCAGTCCACAAAACACACGCGTCCATCAGTCATGCTCTTTGTCAACCATGTTCACATCCTTCCATTTTTAAAATTCCCGCCATTTTTTACTACGAGTATTTTTTGTTATCAAAATTATATGTACTTTAATGTATACTGCCAGAATAAATATAATTTAGCCTCACCAGTAAAATAAAATATAAACTAAGTAAATATCGAACCTAACAATAATAAATAACATTTAATAACATACATTGAAATAACATCTGACTTGTCTATTGTCAATATTGTGGTAACCTCGAAAACGAGTTACAACATTGATAGGGCTAATGACATTTCACAATACCATCGATAGCCCTATCGATAGTATGACTAGTTTTGAAGGTCAACTATCGATTATTAGGCAACCATACTGTGAAGCGGTTTTTATTATTACAACAATTTGTTTGAAAAGTCCACATGTCACTAAGGTCCACATGTACTCCACACTAGGCTGTTCGCATTTAGAACAATATGTCTAGAAGCATACCCCGCCAAACTCCCCCATTGTGGATTGACGGAAATAATTTTATATACATACCTATACATATATATGATTTAATGCGGACTATGTACATATGTACGAGTACCTATAGTGAAGTGAAAAGTAGATAGCAAAAATATAATTCAATGTCCTCAATAATAAATAGTTATCGTTATTTTGTTTTATATATTAATTTATCGATTCATGTCACAACATCCACATTTAGTGACAGTTTTTTTCTTTATTTGATTTTTTTTCGTTAAACGTAAGTTTGTTGCTGGCTGTAAATACAAAGATTAAGTTAAGTTCAATTTCTCAACATGACTGTGGATGCTATGTAGATAAATACCGAATATGAATATGCTTAATCACGGTAGGCGTTAATGCGTCATTCGTGAAAGCCGATCCACTCAGATTTAACGCCTATTGCGGTGGCGTTAACGCGCATTACCGCAAATTCCCGCATATAACTATTCCACTAACTATCGATTATTCTACACGAGTTATTGGTTTTCAAGCATCGTTTCCACATTAAAAGCGTGTTTCATACGTTCATCAACTTGTTTTTATTTGGCACATACGAAAATAATAACTAAACTAAACACTTCACCGTTCGTAGAGAAATGCCAATCATATCGTAAGTTGCATGACAGTAATGTCTCTCTCTCCGCAGTAAGAGTTTACGCCTTAATCTACCACGCTGGTCAAGTACGGATACGGCAGACTTCACACACGACAAAAATATTTTCTATTTTACAGCACAGTCGAAGGTGTGCAGGTTTCCTCACGATATTTCCCTTCACCGTTATAGCGAGTGCTATTGAAATTTACATAACATGTTGGAAATGATCCCTGCCTGGGTTTATTGAAAAAAAAAACAATACAATTTTGGAACAATCGTTTGCGTCAACACTCAAAACCAAATCAGAGTCTCATCAGGTTTATAATGAAAATTGCCTAAATACAGTATGCGATATAAGCAGATAGGGCTTACTTGTTAACTCTTAATAGCTTGGTAGTAGTTACACGCAGACAAAGCAATATTCAGAGCCCTACGCGTGTCCTGGCTCTCGAAATAACCCGAAAGAATCCTCGCCTAACAAGTGCACTTTAGGCTCAAACCGAGAACCATCTGAACGGTGTATAGTTTGGCGCGACGCCAGCTCACAAGCAAATATCCCAGCTCCAACCGCGTGTTACCCATAGTGTACATTTCTGTGCCTTTTTAACGTCTTTTCAGACCGCAAACCTAACAAATCCATACGTGTTACATTCCACACAGATTACAATGCCTTTGAACTCTTCAAAGCATGACTTATCTGTCAGACCTAATAGAAACACGGTTCCTGCAAATTTATTATTTTATAAAAACGAAATTTGTTGTAAGTGTCATCAATACTGTCTTAAACATAACCTTTATATTACTTATTTTCAAAGCAAATCCACTGAACACGAGTTTAAAATCGTTATGCTTTAAAAATGTTATCAATTTGAAATTCGAACCGAAGTAAGAAGATTGGCCGCTGACGGGTAACCATTTAAATTTCGAATAAGGAACATTGCTCGCCCACGCCATAATGCCCGGAAGGGATGTTGTAGATATAATAGCGTGGTTTCCGGCAACAAATTCCCTAACTCATCCATGGCTAGAGTTGAAACCTTTCTAATCGTTATATTCTCTGCAATATCGGAATGTTTACTGAATGCAAACGTTCCACGGTACGCGAGTAAAACTGCCGCTCACGACGTGCTATTGATCTCGTGGATGCATAAAATCGTAACGAGTGTTTGAATCGCTATACAAGTTTTTGTGTGGACCGATCATCAATATTCAATTTCGCCTTTTTGGGACAAAACCCAAACCCGCCGTGCGTTCAGGCGACCTGCAATCATTTTTTGCACGTCGGAATTCCATCAGCGGCTGAATGTGGATTTAATTTCAATTATTTGATTTCTAAACTAACATCGTATCGATTGTCGGCGCCGCCATTGTCCGAATGAGTGATGAAATGTATACAATATACGGATACGCTAGAGGAAAATTAATAACGGTGAAATTTTAAACTGGCTGCAGAACTGTTTTGATTCCCACAGCTGGGCAAAGGTCTCACCGAGAGGAACGGAAATCACTACGCAGTTTGGTGGACATACGGCTTAACAGTAATCTGTCTACCCGATATTTATAAAACCGTCTTCGGGACCTCCGATGTCTAACAGTTACACGTCCCTTTTAACTTTTCAGATCACTTGCGATGGGCGTCCGTGTTTTCTTTAAAAGCGTTTGGTTTTACATTACAATTCTTTATATTCGAATCATGGTAACGATTCTCCTAAATCCCATAGATTAAAAATAACTACGTTATGAAAAACCGACTTCGAAACTAAAAAGTAAAAAATAATAAAGATTTAATATTAATTGT
>DWQT01000284.1:0-25252 GCA_018244895.1 Myscelus amystis hages | reverse complement strand
GCGCACAAAGCCGAAGTATGATAACTGAAACATGACTTTCATTAAGTGTATGTATGTACCTTATAATGAATAAAACAGTTTGAATTTGAATTTGGATAACTTTATCGAATAAAATTATACGAACGACTCTCAAGTGCGTAATCGAATAGATAAGGTATAATTTGTCCTAATTTTGTCTCATAATATTTTTATGTTCGTATTAAAAGATAGACCTATTTTAGAAGATATATAGAATGTTATGGCAATTATTTCAAAGGAACAATCCCCGAAAACATTAAATGGACGCTAGGAAGTGTCTTAGATAGATTATTGGTATTTTTCAAGACAGAGAATTCACAAAACCTTTATTCCTTATAACGAAGTCTAAAATCTGCTACAGAAATCCTGAGATTAGAGCGCAAGAAATAAAAAGAAATACGAAATTAGCTACATGCATATTATATACTTGTAATTAGCTTATGAAGAATGTATCCGAACCTTAAAAAACACATGTGTAACAGGATTGTACAGTATCATGGTACAAACTCAAAAGCTTCGTTAATGTCATGATTTCTTAATCAATCACAGTCCCAGTATCATCCTATTAACTTTTGTAGTCTTTTAGAAAAAAATGTTCCAACACATATCATGTATGTATAGTGAAGGTAATGTTCAAATAATAAGCATGGATTTTTTCTCATATAATAAAGAATTGGATATTCACAGACTGCTTCTGCAATTTCGTCAAACTCTCTGTTACCTGAAGAAATAGTGAAAGAGATGAAGACCGAAGATCAGATTTTGGCTCAACTACGAGCGTCGCAGAACTTGCCAACGCCAACGTCTGCCTCCTTCATGAACGACTCTACGGCGACTTCGTCAGCGAACGCAACAGCGAGTCTCAGCAAGCCCGACGAGGGCTTTGCAAAAAACGTCAGCGCGACCCCGAATTTGGAGGAGTTACAGAAATTGATCAAGCAGGAGACCCTGAGCCCTCCCGTCACTTTCCCTATTTTGGACCCGGAGCGGGAAAAAGACGACGAGACTGAGAAAATTGAGGTACGTTCAAAAGGGTTGTCTTCTAAGCTAGCCTCTTCCACTTCACTTTACATTATTTCGTCAGAGTTGGCGAACTCGCCTCAAAGATTTTTATCAGGATCAGTATTAGAACCTCCCCGGCCCGTAGAGGTTTGGTCACTATGGGTTTTACGTATTTATTACAACGTTGCTAATGGCGATTTTGTATACTAGGTAATTGAGGAGCTGAGTAAAGAAGAGGAATCTTCACCTGAACCCCCGGCAACAACTTCCCCGATTCTTGTTTCCAAACAGCATCAACAATCTAAAGCTTTCGCCGATGCCAAGGTATCTAAACCAACCAAGAACGATATAGAGAAAACCGTTAAGAAAGAAAATAACACTGCTAAGGCTAAGAATAAGAAGGTAAAAGATGAGAAGAAGGACGAATTGCCCGAGGCTAAAAATAAAGAAGACGACGTACCGGCAAAAGCAGAGGTAATGATGTTTTCTGTTCAAAGCGTATTAGATATATAGTGGTATATTAGATGTAACCGCAACAGCTACACGTAGTCGTCGAAAATATCTCAAACCCGAGGAAACTACGTCTAACATTTTTACCTGTAGGGCACGTTCTCATCTCTTCCCGGAAACATAAATTAGGAGAGCGAAGATATTTGCCAGAAATCCTATAGACGTTCTATGATGTTCCAAATTCTAGGGTAACATATGTTTATCACGTTCTAAATCATAAAGCTGGCACTGTCTCCTGTTACTGTTTTCCATCTGACACTGTCCTTAAGTATTACTTTCTTTACAGTTGTTCTGTGTCCTACTATTGTCCTATGTCACGTATCCTGATTGAAAAAATATCACTTACAGAAACGCTCCGTGGAATCCTCGCCTACCAAGAGCAAGAAAGAGGAGAAACAGAACAAAAAGGAACAAGAGAAAGAGAAAAAGGTGAATCGTTGTTTAGAAAAATGACGTACGTTACGGTTTAACTGTCTATTACGATTACGTGCACTAAACCTCAAAATTTCCCCACACAGGAGTTGGCCAAGGATGGTTTTACGATCGTGAAGGGCGCGGACAAGAACTCTGTTAAGGAGAATAAGAAGAAAGCGGAGGAAGCTAAGGCGGTCGCAGCGGCGGCGGAAGAAATCGAACGCAAGAAGTGAGTTCATATAACAATGCTACGTGATTGCAAATTAGGCTACCAAATGCTTGTGCTATGATAATCAGAAAGTTGAAAAACATACACAATGCTTATACATTTAATATTTTGTTTTTTATCCCATAAGAATGAAACATACAACTAGAATATTCGATGGATGTTAAAGTGAACTCTTGCTATACCAGGAAAGAAGAAGAGAAATTGGCAGTCGAGGAAGAAAAGAAACGCAAAATAGCCGAAGCCATTAAGAAAGCTCAGGTATTTTATGAGTTACAAGTTTTGAATTTCGTGACTGCTTCAGCCCACTTTAAACGTATGCATAGTAATTACATGGAGTTGTATGAACACAGAAGCTTTGTAACACTCCTTGCTAATTATATTTTATTCTGAATTATTGTATTTTCAATAAATAATAACTTCATGGAATTCGACTCGAGTCATAATGCAATAACAAAGCCTCTTAACTTTCTATGGCAACCTGATATCGTTGATAAATTTATATGCTCAACTAATCATGAACAGTTCATTTTGAACCAATTTAAAAGTGTTGACGCTATTAAATTCATCACTTCCAGACAATGTCCAACTGCAATTGACCTCATATCCCGAGAACAGATTTTCACAAATTTAAAATAAGCACTTAGCCCTAGCACCAAGATGCAAAGTCATACTAACAGAAATAGACAGAAGCTTGCGGCGTATTTGTTTATGTGTGTGTGTTTGTGTGCTCTTATGAATGAAGGCATTTAAAACTCAGGAGCAACAACAGCAACGTCAAGACAGCGTCCTGAAGAAGGCGCCGTGGTCGGCGGTGGCGACGCACTCGGTCGCGACCAACAAGGACGGCCTCACGCTCGCCGAGATCCAGCGGCTCGAGCGCGAGAAGAAGGTCGAGCAGATGAAGGAACAACAGCAGATGATGCAGATCATCGCCCAACAGCAGGCCGCCGCCCTCGCCCGCGAGCAGGTAACCATCGATTACTGTCATCAGCACACCGCTTACGTTGTCGTGTGCCACGTGTAGGGATAATAAATTCCCAATGCACAAACGGACGGCTTAGTCCATTGGACAGATTGTACTTAAAACACATTCGGCATTGGTACAGATTTTGAAAAAAGAAAATTAGAAAATTGTATAAAACCGTCCGTCCGAATAAAAAGTCCGTACTCGACTATGATGTCAAAAGTAGAATCTGTCCGAAGTCGACTAAAGTACATGGACATCATTCAAACTTCACTCCTCTGATCCACGTTTTGCATTGTAAGCGGACTAGTCCGTAATGCACGTAGGTTTTCTGATAAATATATTTTAAATTACGATAGTGGTGATAAATGCACAGTAATCATTAGTGGATGCTTGATCACTTGTTTTATTTGTAATACGTTCACTTTAATTTTATACTATTTATATTGAACGATAAGCTCATACAATCAGAAGATGTCACATTTTTGGTAGTTGTCAATTTGTTGATTTGCTAGTTTTGCTTTCTGTGTTTCTTTAGTTTCCCCTCTTTATTCTGTACGTTATATGGTGTCCTAAGATATACGTGCGTATTGTCACCAGGTTCTGTATGCGTGTTTTTCTGTAAGTTCACGTTGTCACAGGAAATGCAGGCCGGACTAGGTTGGGCCAAAAAGAAGTCGTCCAATGTAAACGTGTCGGGGCAGAGTTTAGCCGATATTCAGGTATACTATTTGCTCTTTTTAATATAAGGGACGCTTGATTGTCGTGTGGCGTAACAGAGCGATAGGAGAGCGTAGCCGGCCTCGCTGCCGTGACTCTCGGCGGAGTTACGAGCTGCTGAAGATTAACATTTGCTAGCGTCGCGAGGCGCGCACCGCCCGCGCGTGACGTTCGGAGGCCGGTGTCGCGCGGCGTCCCCGGGGGCTTGGTGGCGGGTGGCAAAGTAATGTTGGTGCAATGTTGCAATGGTGCAATGTTGTCGTGGGCAGATTGAAAATCGACATCATTAGTTGCTGTCTTTCCAGGCTGAGACGCGCAAGGCGGCTGCGGCGGCCGCGGCGACCGCGGTGGCGGCGGCCGCGCAGGCGCTCGACGAGTCCCCGCCCCCGGTCGCCGTCAGCGCGCCGTGGGCCAGCTCGCAGAACGGAGGTGCAAATTCGAATTCAAATTGTTTTATTCATTATACGGTACATACATACTCAGTGAACGTGATATTTCGTACATCGTACATCGTATTTTGTGCGCACTTCAGGCTGTAGTGGATTGGCAGAAAAGAGCCGGCGACAAAAAAACTCCCACTACAATAAGACAAAATTCCCGTTCGTCTATACGGAGCTTTCACTGAAGCGGGATGGCCTACAACGAAATGGCTGTTTTCTTTTCCACCCTTTTAGTGGTCCACTGCTGCAGCGGGTATCCTGTCATAGCAAGAGGGATTAGGCCATAGTCTACCACGCTGGCCAAGTGGGGATTGGTAAACTTCACGCACCTCAGAAAATGTTATACACTTTACAACATCTCTAAGGTGTGTAGGTTTCCTCGCGATGTTTTCCTTCACCCTTGATATTTAAATTTTAGTTATAAAACGCACGAGACCCTGCGGAGTAAGAGGCTGAGTCTCAAGCCAGTACGCTATCGGTGCTTTTACAAAATGGCTGTTTAAATGTTGTTTAAATTCTGTTTTCTAAATTGCCACTTTGCAAGATCTTAGACATTCTCGCGATTCTCTTCAGCTGGCTGTGTCGGTAGGTTTCTGGGAGACGCAGGCGAATACGTCCACGAAGCCGGACAAAGCGCCGGTCGACAGCGCGAAGGCCGCGGATGGCGCCAAGGGCAAGAAGAAGGTGACCATCGTCATCCCCAAAAAGGAGACCTCGCCCACTGTGGAGTTCGAGACTTGGTGCACCACGAACCTCATCCCGTGGTGTTCCAACATCGACGGTGAGTAGGAGAAGCAAATTAATTTCAACTGCATTATTTCCGCCCTGCCCATCACGCCGCCACAACGCGGTAGGCAGGGCGCACGGACTGCCAAATATCATGCACAAAAATCAATATTAAATCGTACAATAATGTATTGTTTCCTTACAGTGCCGACATTCATTGGATTCCTGAAGGATATAGAGTCGCCCTACGAGGTGAAGGACTACGTCAAATGCTATTTGGGAGAGACGAAGGAATCTAGTGACTTCGCACGCCAGTTTCTTGAGCGACGGTAAGTGTTATCCACGCTCGATGCCAACGGACCGTTGGTCCAGAAGTGACATTGTTGAGAAAAAGCTTAAAAATGCTCATGTCTGTACGTCGGTATGCCAGGTCCAAGTTGCTCCGCGTCGGCATGGTGACGCCCTCGGATGACCTCTGCTCGCCCGCGATGGCGATCAACCCGCGCAACACCAGCGCGGGCGATTATCAGGAGGTTAAGGTAGGACGTGTGTTCCTTCGCGGGCCAGGGAGGGGATCCAACGATAATCTTCTCTAACAAAAATCATAAAATAAGGACACGTCCGTTACACGTAACCTGTTGTTTTGCGTCGATACACTAGTATCTATCCAGTATTTATGTCGAATTTTGTTTTTAATATGCAGGTTTCATAATCAAAAACAAAAATCCATCCAATCTTTTCTCGGTGTATATTGCAACAAAGCATGTCAGCCCCGTAAATGTAGACATAGTAGTGAATGTACGTATGTAATTTAATTTCTCTTTTGAATATCTCTCGTATGAGCATTTCGAGTTTTCTGTTATATCGCAATGCGTGTTCTTTATCAGGTGGACCGTCAATGTATCGAAATCTTTCAGGGCAAAGGCAAGAAGGCGAAGAAGAACAAGATGCTGAAAGTGGACGCCCGCATCCTGGGCTTCTCGGTGACCGCGTCCGAGGACCGCATCAACGTCGGCGACATAGACACCGTCTGACCCGCACGCCGGTCGGGCCCCGCCCGCCACAAGCCTACATGTGATAAGCCGTCGGAGAAATAACTCTTTTTAACGGTACAACTATTTCTATTGTGAGCTGTGTTTCGAGTGCGTTGACGTTCATTTAACCGCGAGCGCTCCGGTCGCTCCGCCCCGACCGCGCGCACCGAGCGCGATGCGGCGTACGCTGCAAACGTCTATATTAACCAGGACTTTAGACTAGTCGCTATCAATCAACGTTTCGCTTCATCGACGATGTCACGGGCTTCGTCGCGCGCGTCCCCCATCGATGGCGTGGCCTCTCTACGCAACAATTCGTTATAATTCGTCGTATTTGAATGTTTATTGTATTTTTATGATTAATAATATATAAATTAGTATAATTAAGATCAGTGTTGTATGGATGTTTATAAACTTTTGCGTAGCAGTGTGCTCAATACCGAAGCCCGGTGCATGCGTGAATATTTTTTTTTTAGTAGCTCAACTTTGAAATGATTATTGTATATAAACAAGTTTAATACTGTTAATTTATTGTGCCGACCGTGCGATTTTTCATTGTATTGTCAATGCCGGTGTGGTGGGCATGTGCTTGTAGTTAAAATGTAATATCTAGGCATAAATTTTACGTATTAATGTAGCATCACAATTGTTCGATACTTTTAATGCGTTGATCCAGCGTGGAGTTTAGCGGCGTTCTCGCCGTACGTTCCCGTTGAAATGAACCCTCACTGCGTAGTTAAACTTACTAGTCATGTAATTATAAATATTGAATGAAACGTATGCGCGCAACCTTGTATCGCGGCTATAGTTAAACTTCTTCGACGTTCTGGCTGATGTTACGTTTTATTTATTTAATTATTACACATTTTTCAATTGAATACAATTAAATAATAAGTTTCATTGATTTTTATGGATTGCCATTTGTTTTTATGAATTACCAATGATTTTATGAATATATATTGAAGTTTATTAATACAGAAATGAAATTAATTTCCATAATGCCAGTGTGAATTTACTTAAAAAAGAATACAGTTTAAATGGCGATAGAGAAGAATATATCAAATTGTATAAAAAAAAATGCATTGCTTACTACATTCGTATCGTCAATAATTATCATATTCAGTCAACTTATTCGTTTACATAATTAAATTATTCTTTTTTGATTTTTTTATTTTTACTTCTATATATTGCGTTTTTTTTTTTCAAAGTAAAAAGTATAATTTTCATTATTAAAATGCGGTACGAAAGATCTCTTCGGGTTTCTTCGTTGGTCGATTGTTTCGCGCTATAATTAATTTCACCGCGTGTTATTGTCAATGCGTTGGCCGCAGCCCACCTTTACATCCCACTGTTGGGCACCGAGTTATTTCCGCAGTTGATGGAGACTCGGAGTACGTCATACCGCTGCGATGCACATTTTGAGACAATATTGTCGATATGTCGCTACGTATAACTATGTAACACTTCATATTCTGACTTCATATTCGCCGCGGTAACATCCTGCCATGTATGGTCCGATTTTATCAGGTCTTCTAAAATTCCCGGATACTTTTTGTGGTAATGAATAATGATTATCGGTATACTTTGTCTACGCGGAATGAACAAAAACATTGTACCTACGCATTTTAAAATGTGTCATTGTTCGGTATTAACAGAATTCCCTTTAAATTAGTTAGTAAACAAGCAATATCTGTAATGTAGGTCAATATTATTTTTATTATTTTAAGGATTTTGTTAGGATTTTATGTAAATACACAACATTTTAAAATAACTTATAATCGCATGTACATACTTTGTTCTATTTTTCTCACTTTTTGTATTCAGATCGCAATTTGCAGCATTTAGGTATTTCAAGGTCGCGAGACGTTGTAAATATTTCACCTAATGCCTGCTCTGTTTTCCGTCAGATCAGTGTCATCAGTGTTCGTTTAAATGTCGTGTAAGTTTTCGTATAATAATAATAATAATAATAAATAGATATTGACGTAGCAACGACCGGGGTACATTTTCCGGGGCGATCCGTTGATTTTAAATTTTGATTGTCATTCGCACGATCGGGCCCGTAGCGGCCCTTTTTCTTAGTGCAAACCGATTATTATACAATTTCATAGATTATAATCATAGTAATATTTTATAAAATAACAGTTTTAGATCTCGACCGTCGTGTATTTTAAATGTTCAGTGGTAGTATCTTTTGAAGCGCGTTTCGAGTCCCGAGCTTTTGGGTGGAAATATTTTTGTCGATCACACGACGGCATCGAGCGGAGCGGGCGTATTGTCACGAACTAAATATTCTCTTGTAATTATTAAAATATAATTTCGGTGAGACGAGTAATTGTAAGAGTTTTTATTTTGATGTTTATATTTAAATGATTTGTTTTAGAATCGTTATTGTGTAATGAATAAAATCAATATGTCTCTGATTATGAATGTGGTAGTGATGATGAGTTGTTTTAAATTATAGGTGATGTATGGTAATTGAATAAAATTCATGATCAATGATAGCATATTGTAATTGAATGTCTATTAATATCCATAATACCTGTTGTTTATTTATTCTAGTTAAAATACAGATGCGCGGCGACAGTCGTTAGCGAACTTTGGGGCGAGTTTGAACCTAAAGCAGTGAAACCGATTACCTGGTCAACTTAATCACTCAACATCGTAGGCAGTTTCGCTTAGCACAAAAAAATTAGAAAAGCAAACATAATAATTATCCTTTGGTTATTTAAAAAAAGACAAATTGAAAAATATTTTTCACTAGCTTTATTATATATTTGATTAAATAGTCAGACAAAATATAGGATTATTTATGCAGCCATGAAAAACTTAAGGTATTATTTTTATTTATTATATTTAATTTTTTTCTAACGTGAAATTGAATTGATTTTAATATATGTGTATAGATTTGTAACGAAATATATATGTAGATAAAAACTTTCGAGATATCTTGAGATAAGTTTAGTGGCACGAAACGAGATGTAGCATTTATAACATGAAGATGAGTCTTGGTCATTCTTAGTCGAAACATCTTGGTACGTGTGAATTGACTCGCCCTGAAGTGTGTCACTGAATTTGGACTCCAATATGTTAGCTACTGGACATATCGCCGCTAATCGTTTAAGCAATAGTTAATTTTTAAGGAATCGAAGTAAAAGGAATGTCTCGATAGTGCACTTGGCTCTTGGTGAGCGTACAATGTCAGTATGATTCGTTTTGGGATACCTTCGACTGATACCAGGATATAGTTGATTTCGTGAAATATTTCGCCGTTCTTTCCTCCACGTCAATCAATACATTGATGGTTATTTGTCGTTATTGGATTTTATGGAGATATCTTCGGACACTCCGTGAGCAACCGTCTACAAAGAATATTCGTACATCAATTCGAATAGTTCATATCTGGTCAATATTATGGAGACCCCGAAGATTACAATAGGCATTATACACTTATAGGCAATAGGCTGTATTATACACTTGCGTGTCACAGATAACTTTGTGATTCATATATTCGTCATTTGCCCAATCAATTTGGCCAGATGCGTTGCTATTCTTGATTACCGCGATGGTTGACCCTGGTATATACCGTATACCATCAAGTGCAAAAGGAATTTTTCAAATCAGTCTAGTAGTTCCCAGAGATTAGCGCGCTAAGTAACTATTCAGCTGTTTATAGTATTAGTATAGATGACGTAATTTATATTGGTTGTTGTATTGTTAGACATATATTGTGTGATTCACAAAAGTCATTAATGTCGGGGGGGGGGGGGGTGGTATTGCATTAGTCAGTTTCTTGTGGAAGTCGCATTACACGTCAACTCTTGTGGAAGGCCTAATTAAAACTAAAGTCGATTTAGCTTTATATTCTAGTTCCCTTTCACTTGGCTTTCAGTAGCGCAAGCACGAACTTTACGAGTTTATAATGTAAAGGTGCCGAGACTTCAAAATGCACGTGACAGAATTGACAGTGTCTGAATATATTAATTAGGTTTCGGAATCACTTCACGCGGGCATGACATCTACATTAATTTAGTCGATAGAAAATCTCAAAATTAGTTCCTTTTACGCACGATAGGGGCGCTGTTCAATTTTCATGCATTTGTTTACCATTTACCGTTCAAATACTTCGTCGATAGAAGTTCGTGCTAGAGCTACTGTTCTCGTCATATGTTGACATTCCTCGACAGGTGACAAGTGTCATTACAAGTGTTATTTAAGCCATTTTTACCGGGGCATCAGTGGATCGCTGTTTTGGCGCGGGTGGTGTCATCTGTTTCTTGCCATATTGTATTAGTGACAATAATTGTCATTTTTGTTTGTTGCCACACTGTTCAAAATTTCTTTGAAGTTCTATGCTCTTTGAATCAAAGCGAAATAACACTTATTGATTGATTCATCATGAAATCTCTAAATCGATTGACTGCATAGTCGTGCATAGTTGCTCATTTAACGTTGCACATGCTCAATCAGAACGAATCATTCAGCCACATCCTAACCTAACTAAATTCCATCCACTAACACAGCCAACCAAACAGCCCGGCAAAACAACCGCTCACATCATTAATGTTAACCGTTGCACTGGTTAGTGGCAATGGAAGTCGTTACTGCGTGATTTCGTGTTTCTTGAGTTACTGAAGTTCTTGAGTCTTCTATGACGGTTTTGTTTTACCGCAAAACAAACTTATAACATTCGCAAAAGAACAGGAAACCTTTTGCGTACAGGCGCAGGACGACAGCGGAACAGTCCGCTGATTACAGTGTTCCTAGAACTATCTAGAGGCACACGTGCGTCTTGACTTGGGCAGAGGTTCAAGTCTCGCAGGAGACTCCCTAAATCGACCGCACACCGGAGCTACTTATTTTGTCGCGGATTTTCGCCTCTTCTACGCCTACATTCAGTTGCCGCCATTCTTATCTACAAAACGGGACTTTGAAGCCATATAGGTCTCTAGAATTAACAGCGAACGTCAATCATGAGCTTCCCGCCCTATAGCAGAAATGACAGTAGTGACAAGTAAATACCTATTATATCACAGCGCATCAACCGGTACAAATTTTTTGTATGTACTTCTGTGCGACCGAAAAATTGTTTTTTTTTTCCGCGAAACAGATAAAAGGTAATTAGTTATACTAAAGTTCTGCTTTTGACATTTCTAGTAACTTCCTCCAAATGTCATTGTTATTTATCGATCGATTGGTGTACGGATGTGGTGATGTTTTTTTAGTATGTCTCGAAATTTAATTATAAAGCTATTTATTTATTAAGAATATATATTTCCAGAGTTACTAAATGTGGGTTTTAGCTTTATTTAGTTGTTTCAAATAGTAGATACTAGCGAGAGTTTATTATTTTGTGGATTATATTGTGCTGGATTATTCGATTATTATGTTAGGTTAGAGTTAGTGGGTTAGTCTCTAGGGGCAAATTTCTATTTCTTTTAATTGTACAAGAAATCTATTTTTACTCTAAAATAACCTAATTCATGTGGAGAAATATATATTCAATAATAGAAAGTTATTACTGACAATTGCAAATATATTTTATTGAGTATTATCTGTTTTAGTGTAACATTAAACTGTTCGTAAATTTAATAAATCGTAAATGTAATAAACAGTGTGTAATATTTTAAATGTAATTTATGCCCGTAGTAAGTTGGGCGGTTTGCTAGTTTATAAACCGTACATTGGTTTAATTGGCAAATAAAATAAAATTCATTAATAGGTACAGGCTGGGATGTAACACGTTTGCCTAGAAGGCTGTTCCCTCCTGTCCAGGAGAATCATATAAAGTATGTACGACTACTGATAAAGTACCAGAGACGGCATATATTTCGAAAACCTCGCTCTGACTAACCAGTCCTAAGTAGTACTTTTTAGCGGCGCTTCTACGTATGCAAGGCGTGACAATTACTCGTTGGAAATAACATGTATTTGTAAGGGCCCCTTTGCTGCTATTACATATCAAGAGGAAAGTTTCTATTGCAAACCTTTTATTATAGATTAATTTCTGTTGAACTTCAGTAGAGCGCCTACCAGTATATGTTGCTTAGAAATCAATCTGTATATGAACAAAGTGTTTCCATTTATGCTAATTATATTTATATCAATTGAAGGTATCCAATTCCTTGATCCTCGGACATTGTGAACCACGAACTAAGAGGCTTTTATAATAAATATCTATGTATTTTAAATATTGTGATCTCTCGTCGCAAACTAAGTAACCAATATGTTTAATGGAATATGTCGATGTTTCGCAGCACTACTGTGGCCGAAGTGCACTAGTGTCCTTTGAAAGCCGAATTTTCGTGCAGTTTGAATTATTGTACAGCTTTAATGTTTAAAAATTTAAGAGAATGTCAAGTAAAGCAATAAAGGTAAATTGGAATAATCGATTATATAATGTGGATATGATTTAAAGACGTGTACATATTATTTTTAAAATTAATAAATATTATGTATAATAAATTTGTCTGTTTTTTCCATACCTTTTGTGTTTATATTTTGTACTTACCTTGTCACCTTACCTTCATGGTAGTTAACATTAATCTATGTAGGTTTCCACGGTCATAATATTAGTAATTTTCATGGCAGTTTTATATCGATTATCGTTCAAACCGTCATAATTCAGTGGGGAGTGAAGTTAGTCGGTAATTCATTAGGAAAAAGATTCGGAACGTACACATCCACGAATAAATTTTATTTAAATTTTAACAAGAATCATAAATTTTAAGGTTTTGTTAATAATTGAAGTTATAATACAAATTATAGTAAAAACAAGGAAAGGGGAACTTAAGTAAATTATTGCTAACGAAATATAATGTTGTATGACTTAAAACTATAAATACTGACTAGCTTTTTCACTAAAATCAACATGTACGAAATCTTAAAGAGAAGGTGGAATAAAAATATTTTATAACACGAATTTAAAATATCAAGTCAATTAAGCACCTCATTTTACGAATCCAACAGAAATATTACGGTGTGTTTTTGTTAATTGCTGTTTTAACACATGGAGATCAAAGTTATCCATACATAGTTCGGAGTTACACACGAATCAATGTTATATCACAAATAACGTTTAACCGATAATGACTGCTAATGTTTTATGGTTAATTTTAGGTATCGTATAGTTGCACAAATCAATGTTTACTGATATTTGGCAAAGCGGTTGGCGTGTTGCGAGTCCCATGTTCTATTTTATAGCTGTTGGTACCTAATTCTGGTATGGGATTAAGTGTTAGGTAAGCGTAATCGAATAATAATTACGATATTACTCATGTAAACTGTTCAGTTCGTGATATCGTTCTTTGAATGTCCAAAGAACCCGTATGTAAACCTGCATTATTGTATGTAATTAAAGTATCTGATATTTCCGAACTCTTAAAATAATCTGTTGGTACAGTGTGAAAAAAAAACATTTCTAGAATTTTTATAATCATACTTATTGGCGATATAATCCCCTCGACAAGTACAATGAGGTGCTAAATTCATGATTTTTAAAAGTACATTCAATTTAAACTACACATAGATACAATTAAAGAGTATTATAATAGTAATATTGAATCTACTTCTATATAGTTCTAGTGTTCAAATAGAATAATTAAACATAACAGCACCATCGTGAAGCGTTGTTTGGCGCGAAACAGCAACGAATTCCAAATTCAAAATTATGTTGTCAGCAAATATAGATTTTTAGCTTCCTTGTAAAATCGGAACCTGGCACAATTACAATGTCGCATGCGAGATGTTGGATCACATTATTATTGAAGATTAAATAATCAAAAATCATTAAAGAAAATAAAATAATAATAATAATATTGACATAGTCAATTTATGCGCGGGAACTGAAGACTGCGTCGGCGCTTGTGGAAAAACTGCTGTATGCATGTCTTGTGACTGCAGAGACGGTGCTGTCTACCTGCAATTCCTAATCCCAATAGAAGTACTAAGAAATCATAAGATGGTGCACCAATTAGGTAGACATATAGATACCGTAATCTGAAAATTCACAATACATAATCAATGGAATTAAGTGCTTCCTCGTATTGATTAAAACATCCATATACATTTTCAAAGATAAAATTAGTGCATCAGTGTTATATAAATTGTGCAAAAATATTTAATAATTATTATAATTGTGATTATCAATGCCTAACATTCATATAGATGAATTTTAAATGTACTATTAGCTGAAAAAATTAGAAGGATTCGATAAATATTTCCCTATTCGGATATCCCGTTTCAAATTGTTGACCTTCTGTCATATGGAGTTTTATTTTTGATTACCAATACATTATTAGTTGTATATAAACGCATCTGGCGTAATTGATGTCTGATACTATTTATTACAAATATGGATACAGAGATTAGTATAGTGCAGGTAGAATTGACATAATGTAATTATAAAGTTTACAATTACAATAAAATTAATGAATATACTGCCATCTACGAAACATGAAGTAGACATTTTGAATTATAATATATCTATAAAGCACATTGATTACATTGGATAACATAGAGAAACATTCAATAAGTACATAATACCTACTAACTAGACTAGACTAATAAGTAACAAGTACCTCTTGAATAACAACAACACGTCGAAAGTCGGAAATTAAAAAAAAAGTCATATAATAAAGAAAGTAGTTTAAGTTCAACATAACGATTTAATTATATACTTATTATTAAAGATGCTGTAGGGTCAAGTGTGACATAATATTTGTGTAACATTAAAAAGTTGTCGTAAAATATAGAAACACTTTTGTTTTAGGTATAAGTACATAGACAGTTAAAAGAAGAAAATAACTATAGAGAATATAGAAATATGTAGTATTAGGTACACATCAAATTGAGACAACTGGAAATATTGAATAGAAAAAGATACCTACTCTTAAACTCCCAATCATGTTCACGGGAAATGCCTCAAGTTATATGAACGTAGCCAACATTTTGAGGCAACTGGGGGCAATGGGAGAGTGGAGGCAAGGAATATAGACAGTGCAAGACATATGAAACACAAAAAAAATCTAAATTTCAATGAGGAGTTCTATGAGACCACAAAGCCATTACCCATATTAGCTACGCCCTTAAACCTCAACAATTACACTGTGTAACCACAGACATATTTAACGGTGTCCGAGTTAGTATTGAAGCAATGTTTAAAAACACCTCACCTGCGTATGCCATGTTGGGTACTGTATAGATGCGTAGGCTTGCTGAGACAGCAATTTATTACCACATTCAGATTGCGACTGAGAGGACTCCAGTACATTTTACATTTGGTCAAACAAACAACTCGATCACATTGAGTGAGCCGAAAAGTGAGCACACATCTTGATACGCCACTAGTATGTATTGTACAGAGAGGTATTTGCGACTACACAAAGTCTGGACACCGCTTTATCTACCATCAATAAGGATTCCATCATACAGATTGGTTCATTCGAAAATAATACAACAAGCAAAAGCCGGTAAAAGGCCTTCTTTAGGCGTTTCGGCAAATTTTAATAATTACTGATCACGTTACCCTTACTGTTGTTTAAATATTTAAAATATTATCAAATAATTAAATTATATTAACCGCTTTCAGCAACTTAAGGTAATATAGTGATGAGAAATTTTACTGTTACGGTTGAGCGAAGGATGAAGATTTACACAATGATGTTACTTTATAAAATGTGATGATCACGGTGCTACGAGAAACGTCAGTGGTGTTTTTTTTTATAATTTCTGAAATTTTTGTAATGACATTTAAAGGGATATGTCTCGAATTGTAACGATGAATGACTCAATGATGTGATAATTTGCCTGTATCTGACTATCCACTTGCTTCTCTCGCTTATTTATTATTACTGAAGATATGATGATAAGGTGTTGTTATAGTAACGTGATGTTTGTTAAAGTGGACAGTATTATGTTAAAGAATGTATGACGTTGGAGTAATTGGACTCACTTTATAACGCAGCCCACCGAGCTCACTTAATTAGCCTCGTCTTGCGTTATATGGCTCGCACGGTTCACAACTACTGTAAGAGAGCTTTGCCGCAGTTAGCAGTTAGTATTTATCTCGACTACTTCGGTACAAAGTACACTATTCTGCACCATGATGCATACATGCAGGTTACACAGCGATGAATGCGACATGATACAATGTTAACATAAATTGAAAATGGCGTGAAATTGTAAACAACGAGAATTATGCTCCAAGCAATCTCTTTACGGTATATCCGGGAACGGAGTACATCATCAGCAAGATCATGATAGCCAGCATAACGACAAAGACGGCTTTGATGATTGTCCACTTGTAGTTATGCCACATGATATAACGGAGAGACTTCAGCGGGTTCAAGAACCACATGAACGAAGCATCAGGACGCCTGTGAAAGAGACGACCAGCAAAATAGTAACTACAATGTAGAACTGCTACTTGTCTGTCAACGACCCGTAAACAATTTAAATTGGCAAAATTCAAAGGTTACCGTGAAATACGTCTTAATGCGTGAATAAGGCGAGTATTAATAGTGTGTGTTGTGTAATATTAGGAACATCATCCTGATGTACGATGTACGGAATACTTACACTGGCTTTTCCAGAGGGTCAGGCTCATTGCGACCCAACCCCGCAGGTACTTTATCTGCTTCCTCTCGAGTCAAAAGATGTATTTCAGCTTCAACTTTGCCAGTAAGTTCCATTTCTTCCGTGTCTCGTTTTATGTAGAATGGCCACCAGCCTTTAACTCGTTTTTGTTTGAATAAGTTGACCATCGGTACGGTACCGTCGTTACGGAGCATGTCTAGGGTGCACAATTTAGATGTTTTGGCACCACGTGGGAATCGATTCAAGTCTAAAGTGAAAGCTCCTAAAAATATATAGTAATCAATTAGAAAAGAGTTACTGAGATGCGGTAAACTGTCTTAAAATTTATTCCTAATAATCTTTAATCCACACATTTTTCATGGCTTAGTTTTGTTGCGAATCTCATGAACTCACCAAGAAAATCGTCAGCGGAGAAATGATCAGCATCCCACACTTGCAGTTCTAAACGCGCTGGTATTTTAGACTCGCTTTCATCCCAAGAGAACACAGACTCTTTACGAGTAATGACTATACGCTCTTCGGCTTCCAAGTAATCGAAGGGAAACACAAAACGCCAGTTGAAGTTTCCTTCACCGGTTAGGGACCGGTAGTGTATGTCCGTAGACTGGCAATCTTCAGGGCCCTTCAGCCATCTAATAAGAAAACGTAGGGTTTTTAAATCTTAAACTAATTGGATATTTAATTTAGAGTACCCTTTTTTATTTTAATTAAAAAATTTATAATCGTACCCTGCTATGATTAAGTAATAATTAATTATCAACTCACCCTTTTACATAAATATCGGACATTTTCTCTCCACTAAAGAAAGCATCGTCTTCCAAGACAACATCATCTGTATTCCAGATGATAACTCGTATTTCGTAGGATTTGGGCTTCCGAGGCGATATGTCTACGGGAGGTCCTGGGAGCGGCATATCCATTGGGAACATATCCACCCACATTTCCACGCGCCCTTGTTCAATTCCTTAGATAAAAGAAAGTAAGTTACATTTAAAT
This sequence comes from Myscelus amystis hages, assembly GCA_018244895.1. NCBI lineage: Eukaryota > Metazoa > Arthropoda > Insecta > Lepidoptera > Hesperiidae > Myscelus > Myscelus amystis. The sequence continues at coordinate 7,603 of DWQT01000284.1, read as the reverse complement.
ACAAAAATACTTGATTTTAAAAGTCCGCCCACACTTGTGAATGCACATTTAAATGGAATGTATTATATGCTGTTTTATTTATACCTGGTCTATTTGGGTTGAACAGAGGACGTGTCTCAACATGTTCGGTTACCAGACGAGTACCGATACGCGGCACCTCTTGCCAGCGATGCAGGACGTGCAGGGCCATTTGTTCCTCAATTATGTCGGAGTCATAAAAAAGCTCAACATCATGCACGGGCATATTAAAAACAGTACGGCCGACTTTAACACGGCTGTGTTCATATATCGGTGGCTCCAACCTTCCCTCTTTGCACAGTTTAGCCAAAATTTGAGTCGGCTTCAAGGAGTCCCGCCAGCGATTGTATCCCTGTCTGCAAGATGAATAGATGAAATAAATAACATGGTGGTAAAATTTTTTCCATTAATGTCACAAATACGAATTGTATAATTGTACGTACTCTTCGTAGCGCATGGGTAAGCCACATGTAGCCCTGTGGCGGCTGTAGAAGCGATTTTCAAGATCAATTTTAGTTTCTCCTATTAAATCATCTGTTCCAACTAGATCCCAGTCCACAACTTGTATCGTAAGCATTGAGTCTTGTGGGAATGTCGCTTCAATTTCAAAACATTTTCCAAACACAGGATTTAATTGTTTCGAGACATAATTATCGCTGTCACAAATTCTCTTGGAACCCAATTGCAGAACTAGGTAGGGATCTGCTTTTCCATTCAAGTCCATGGGATGGAGATCAGTGGCTTTGACAATGTAGACTCTTACAAGAACGTGTATTGGTTCGTTATTTGGAACTCCTTGGTAAAATCCGTAATTTGGATCGAAGCCCATCACTGTGTAATCGTCAATTCCTTTCGGTAGAGGCCACTTGTAGACTTTTATCGCACCCTAAAACATCAAAGAGATGACGCCTGCTCATTCGCAAAACTAGCGTTACAGCATCATTGGGGTCAATAAATATAAATTAATTGAAGAAAAGATAGTTTGCCTTCAAAAACGATGAAGCATGAACATAAGATGAATGAATCATATTTTATGTACGGCGTTTTTCCGCTTTACTGTTTTAACTTATTGATAATAAATAGTGATGACTAAATGAGATAGATGAAGCTTACATCGCATAGATTACCCTATCACTTTAGATTTATAGTGTTCATAAATCATGTTCATAGATATTCTGTTACCTTAAATACACCAACTACTCGATTTTCGTCATCTGTCTCATCGCACGTTTTCTTTCCTCTGTAAAGCTGAAAAGAATGCAGCCACTCCTTGAACTCGTTGTATTCTGGGACAGCTTCAAGCTCGTGTGGATATATCTGTGAGAAAAAAATTGATGTTGAAAAAACCAGAGATATGTAATGTCACTAACCGTTTATAAAAATATTGTACTTACGTCAGCTAGAGCTGAATTGGGTATTTGATTCTTTTTGGGAACATTTACTGGACTCAACTTTATCCGTGAAGCAGACGGTGCAGGTCTTCTGCGCCTATTACGTTCGGGAACTGGTGATTCGTTTCCTGCACGAGGTTCATCCTCGTTCGCAACTTGACCTGATTGGGATGCATTTTGTCTCTCTCTCTGTGCTTGTTTTTCCTTTTCTATCATTGCTTCTACCGAAGCAAAATATTTGGTCCACCAATCCTTGCTGGCGTCATCTTCATCACGACCTGAATCCATACTAGTTCTCCTTCTTCTTGGCATATCTCGACGCATGGATCTGGTTCGCATGGAACCAATGGTTCGAGCTCTCGGTTGTTTACGTATGGCACCCATTCCACATGGAGTATTGGGCCGGATTTCACGCGGGAGTAATGGAAAATTCTCTCTTTCATTTTCAACCGTGTATACGTCTTCTTGGATAAGGCAATTATTACGTAAATCGACATTTTGCAGCTGAATTACAGATTTCTTTCGATCTTCCATCTCACGTTCTTTCTTAGTCATTGGAGTAAACATGTATTTATGAATGGAGTTAATAGTATGAGTTCCAACCAGAGTGATTCTGCCGAAACTACGGCAGTCTACTACGCGGATAGTTAATGGAGGTCTATACAGATCCTGATCGGGGAGTTCAACGTCTACAAACCTAGACGGGCTTGAGAAATTTGGATTTCGTTTAGCGCTCGGAATAATGGTGGAGTAAATTATGTTTCCAGCACATTCAATATCCACTCGGGGCTTATCAACGGCCAGAAAATGAATGCGTTTTAAATCTCGCAGACCCCAGAATAATACTTCAATTCGATATTTGGAAAGAGTAGGACGAATGCCCCGAGGCACTGGTAAAATAGGACCTCTGTTTATGTTGGCTGCTGCTTTTAAGATCATTTCTTTGGGAGCTGGAAGTGGAGGTAAGATGGATGCATTTTGTTTAACGGGTATTTCCAGGAGTTCAAAAGCTGCTAACAACTCTCCGGCGTTATCGTTTCCACGGAAAATTTCATGCCATTCTAATGAAATTGGACTTTGTGCATTTTTATAGACTTCATCAATGTTCTTGACATGGGGTCTTGCTAATGCTCGTCCGATAAACTCTGATTTGCCTACTTTATCTTGATCGAATATTTCGATAGCTATAGTTGGAGGGTCTGCTCTAATCTGTTCAATTGAGCTGAAGAGCAAAATATCATCAAAAATAAGCAATTCATCCCAAGTAGGGCTCAAAGTTTCATCAATAACTTGAGTGGTGGCTGTATTTTCTCCGATTATCACTTTAGCGTATGGATCAGATAAGCCCGAAGAGTCCGATCCAATAAGTGACCTCGCTTGGTAAATATACGCCCGCATTTGAAAACGCTAAAAATACCGTAATTTAATTATATTGATACATATTGTTGCAAAAAATATTTACTAATTGACTTTCCTAAATTATACAATTAACTAAAACAACTTTAAATGAATAGGATGTACCAAAACTTACGTGTTTCTCCGTGTAATAGATATGGTTTGGAGCATGATATCTTAATATCTCTGCATTTTTAATCTCCGTGCTAACGTCATATCCAGGCGGAAGTCCTTCGATGTAATGTTTCTTGTCTTGAATCGCTCCAAGCCATACATACAAATTTAGTTTGGCTGGGATAGTCCACCCACTTGGTAAGGAGGCTTTCTTTCCTGGCCACTGTAGCAAATATCAATTATTTTACTGAATTTTGAAAATGGTCATTTGACGTCTTTAGAATGACATGTAATACAAGTAAGTGGTCTGACTTAATCAAGGTATAAAACCAATGCTCACCCTTAAAAACACGGTTTGCAATTTTCCGCATACTCTGCCAGCTTCATCGGGAACATCAGAATAGATAACATCTCGTGCTGGGATCCGATGGTATGCTAAACGTTTTCCATTGCTTATCATCCAAATAAAGATATCAGGCATTGCGTGCTGAGGCTATAGAAAGTATAACATAACATAATAATTAATCACATCTCTATGCAAAACAGATGCAATTAACCAATAAAATTAGCACACTTACATCTTCGCACATTTGTCTTAATTTGTTCAAATACGAATAGGCAGTGCGCATTCTATCCTTAATCGAATTTTTAGTTATCAAAGCTTTCAGAGCCCTGGTGTTCGCTCCGATTTGCTCCTGTAAGGAATATATTTTGTAAACTTCAAATAAATCTGAACATATTTAGGTTATAATTGATACTGTTGAATAACAAATATCTCATTTACATCACTGACTTGGTGGTGTTCAAATAATTCAATCGCGCCATTACTTTAATATCACATGTTTAAATTTTGTTAAAATCTATAGCCATCGTGTATACATATTAATGTCTCATGTGGTATAGCGTCATAATATCCGATTCATTTAACAACTCACTATTTACTGTGCAATTGGGAGATAGTAGTAAATAATCATAAGGTATCTAGTAGATAGTAAAAAGTAATGTATGGAGATGCTTAATCATTTTATACTCTTATAAAAAAAATAGTCGTCTCAATAGTTTTATACTTAAAGAGCTGAAAGTAAATATGTTATTGGGATATTTATATTGAGATGAATTTATATAAAGCCTAACATAGTAACTTTACTTACAATCTCGTAGAGGCACATCTTTTGCCGCTCACGGTCCAACTTGGTGTTACCAAGGGGAGGAGCGTCGGACATATGAGTCACGTAAGCAGCGCAGGACTGGCTGACTGATTCTAAAGTTGCTTTTAGGCCAGCGATAGTACTGTTATCAGGGCCACTGTCTCGATCGAGAATTGCTTGAGTATCGGCCAGTCCTTCCTCCTACAAATAAATCGTTATACGATATAACATTACTTCTGGCAAAGTATTGATCACCTTGAACATACCATCGAAAAAACATTTTCGACAAAAAATATACATACGTATATCCAGACTGAAACTTACAAATTTTTCAATGATATTGGCGATCATGTTGGCATTGTACATACGCCTGCGATGGTCAGGCCATATGCTTCGCACATGCATGCAAGGCTTGTTGTCCCAATATGGCAGAAAGTAGTACATCTTGTCGCTTGACGACGCTTTCATAAGCGGAGTCACGCTTTGCCAATATCCAATATCAGCGCTTAGGTCATCTATAAGCAATAAAGGATTACTTAATTTTTGGCAATTTTAATCATGTAACATCGTAAGCTCATTTTTTCTTGTATACTTACTGAGGTCGTCTGCGACCAAATCTTGTGATCTCTTTAGAGATTCGCGAGGCCCATCAAGCGTATTGCCAGCATTACCAATGCTAAGTTCAAATTGGATTTGTTTATCGGTGAGGCGTTTGTCAATCATATTTGCATCAAAAATGCTTGCGAAAAGGAAAAATTCCTCATGTTTCTCATAATTTGGCTCGTTTATTGCTATAATGGGTTCAATTTCCACATCTGATGTTCCGCAATCAATGCTATCGATGATTTCAGTTCTTATTGATACCATGATTCTGAAATGTTATCCTTAAATTGTTAACATTTTTAAAGCTACTGCTAGTTACTGCTACTGCTAAACTACTGCTACTACTACAAATATACCCGTTCGTCATATTACTATGTGACGAACGGGTATTATGAAACTGGCAATGAGGTCCGTACATGAATTTCTTAACTACCATCCCAAATAAATTGCTACACCTGACGACAAAGTTCTACGCTTTTACTGTTATTAAAAAAACAGTGACGAACATAAAACGCATGACCTTCCCTTCAAGAGCATTTATTTTGAAAATACATCACCTTGCTCTGTATGAGACGCCTTCGCCCATTCCTACGTTGAGGTTATTGTGTTGGTCGATAAGGCTGTAATCGCGCGTAGACCCATAGAAGTGTACATAAGCAGGGCCGAAGGTGGGGAGAAAACCTGTAAAATATATGTCACGTCAGGTATCTGCTACGTCCTTAAAGGTCAATTCTCATTGTTCCATCAATGCTGAGGATTTCGACAACACTAAATTCTCTTGAACTTTTTTCGATTTTAAAAAGCATGTGAGTACTGTTTGTCACGGACCCCACTGTCTTTATAATTGCTGCCCGACTGCCCGTGTTTTCCGAGTAGGTATATGTATATTAATACGTCTGTCTTATTAAACTATTAATTCAAACAACAAAACTGTATTCTTTTTACATGTTACATGAAAACGTATACCTTTTTCGCCGTCGTTGGAGATGGTCTTAAGATCAATGAAATGAGTTCCGATTATGTTCGGTTGTACCGTCGCGTTGTCTCTGAGCTGAATCTTAATGCGCTGGCACAGCGGCGGGAACATCTCCGTGAATGTGATCTGCTCGTTCCACACTGGACTGTAGCAATTCTTTTTCACCGACGTGCAACCCTAAACGAGGTAAAAATAACCAATACATACGCAGATCTCTCTGTTCACTGACAATAGTGACAAAACATTCGTGTTTCTAAATGTTTTTAGTAAATATGTTAGCTGAGAAACTACGTGAATTAACTTAAAGCGAAATATGCTATTCCAAATTTAAGGAACACTTAAATATTAACAGAGGTTCATCCTTCGCTGCGAGTAACAGATGGACATGTAGAGCTCGTAACTCGTAACTCGGTTTTAAATTACTAAAAGTTTTCTAAGCGCTTACAAGACGTGTTTGAAGTTAAGCAAAACTTGTAGATATATTTTTACAATGGTACAATTTTACACAGAGTTTCATACAGTACCTATATGTTTAATTCTAAAATTGTCAAGATACATATATCGTATCTGGAGACATACCAAAGCATAGGTAGCATATCCGTATGTATACCTATGTAGGTATACCAAATATTCGCTTACCATCATACCAGCGAAGCTAACTTGAACATACGGATCAACGAGATCTTGGCTTTCACCAGTGAAAGCCCTTTTCACGTTAGCCAAGAGAGAATAGTTCATCTTTGGAAGGCCGTCTGCCTTGTATATCTTCACGATGAACCTCGTGCGTTGACGTTCGATAGTTACGCCGTCAGGTAAAAGCAAGTTGCTGCAACGTAAGGGGATGTTTCATTTATAACGACAAGTGTCAAATTTCATCGAAGAAAACTGAAACGATTCTATTCAATTGACTTCAAACACGCTGTAATTAGCATGAATAAACTGTCGGACGTGGCTGAGTTTCCAACGGAACTATATACGTACCGACCTCATGTTGAAGGAATAAGGGATGATATTAATTGCGCCGAACTCAGATTAAACAAGAGGGAGAGTGAACAGAATTTGTAACAAAACACTTACGCTTCAATATCGTCTTCATCTCGATCGCTCTTGGGCGGTATCTTAATTGGATCGCCTTTCCCGCTGACACTGATGTCGCATTTTAGGTAGCCTTTAGGGCCGGAAGCAATGTCGTCGGGGTCCGTCAGCAAGGCCCATTTGTGGTAGAACAGGCGGTCTGTAAACAAACAGAAACGATAAAACACGTACCCAAAGTAATTTTTTTTAAGTGGAACGCCTCCGTACACATCTGATTCTTATTAAACAATTTTATCTATTTAGGTTTAGTAATGAAACTACTGCATGAAATGGAAACAGGTCATGAGAATAATATTATACCTCCAATTAAGAGGTAAAGTCTATAAAATCGTCGTAAGAACTTTCGTGATAAAATAAATCTAAAATGTAGTACGTTAAAAGCAACTGAATTCAACAGCGTTATGAATGTAAAGGATGGCGGTGTGGAATATCATGAATGGAAAAGGAAATGGAAATGTCAGGGGGAAGTTATGAAATAGCACCACCGACGAAAGAGATAAAAGAATATCGCCGAACATGGGATAGACATGTTATGGAAAAATAGAAAGTCATGTCGCAAAATGTGTGAAAAACATCGATGTCGACCGCACTAAGGGAAGGGATGAGGGAGAAACAGTTGAATCCTGTAAAAGACCGGGGTTATACAAAGAGAGTTGGACAAGTAGGACAACCGAATCATTAAAAAAATACATTGCTTCAAAACCATAAACCTTGTTATCTTTAATTTAAATACGTGAAAAACTAAATGTATCTCCCCCCCCCCACCCCCCCCCCCCCCCCCACCCCCAAAACACAACAATCTTAAAAAACAATTAAAAACTGCAAATCATTAAAAGTGTGAGAAAGAAAGAAAGCAAGACATA
>DWQT01000283.1:0-25306 GCA_018244895.1 Myscelus amystis hages | reverse complement strand
GTAAATATAGAAAGAAGAATAAGTCATACGTTGCCAGGTACTGTTAGATTCGTTATGATTCCATAAATCAGGGTTTCCCAATCTTCATGCGCCCCCAGGTGTTTCAACAAAAATAAGAAACGCAGCTTTAGGGCTAAAATGGGTTCAGATTGAATGGCAATTAGGAAAAGTTAATTTATCTACTTGATTTTTTTTAAATGTAATATTACGTACGCCCCCCTAAGATTTCTCTACGACTCCTAGGGGCGCGTGCCCACGTCGTTGGGAAGTTCTGCCATAAATAGATTTTTAGATGTTATAATTTACTTTTTAAAGAAATATTCTTACGGCTGACTCGCGCTTTATGTACCGCGAAGCGAACGGGAGCATTAGTGATAATGGTGAATAACATCGATGGAACATAAATACAAAATTCCCCGTAATTGTCGTACGTGACACAGACCGCAATTATCGGTTGCCGACCCCGGCATGGTCGGTCGATACTTCTTTCCCAGTAATCATAGATTGCATATATGCTAAAAGCATGACCAATGGTGTCTGATTGCTAAAAATTAACTTTTTTTCGCATATCGCCCGTAACAGTATTTCTTCAAAACCTGCTTATATTTGTTCCGTTATTAGGTTTTTGTTACCAATATAACGTAGTCGTGTATATGCTAATATTACATTGTACGTTACATAGTTTGATTTTTCACTAAACAAACGCATCCCAAAGTTTACGCTTCTGAATGCTCCGGGAAAATGTAAGAAAAGCAACGTCAATGTTTTTGTTATGGGAACAGTCTTAATGAGCTTACAGGTCAACCGATATAGCATTCTGTGCAACCCAATCTTCTGTGTCCAAGCTGCTGCGAAGCGTAAGTGTTCGATTCGCTGAGCATAATTACAATTCTGGGATCTTTTGCAACACTCTGTTCAGCTTTTGCTGTATCCTAAGATAGCACTGCGAACCTAACGATATACAGCCAGCGTCGCCTAAAGGAGTTACCGATGCGGTATTTGTCTTAAATAAAAACTTTCACTGCTACGTTTTATACTATACCGAAAAAGTTCTATTTACAATCTCCTTTTAAAACAACTATTAAGACCGTAAGACATTGTTTTAACCAACGCTGAATTGAGCGGTAAACGCATAAAAACGTAACGTGACCACGTCAATAACTGTTGTTCAGTTCTTTGGAGTACATAGAAGCCACCTCATTGTATAACAGTTGTAGAACCGGTCAGCAACTTTTCTCTCAACTTAGCGCTTCTTCAGCGTGTTTGCGAGCGCAGCACTACTTAGTTACAGTTCGAGACGCGTGCAAAGTGCACTGACTCCTCAAACAATAACTATTCATGCACCCGAGGGCCCGTCGGCGTAGTCGACTTCACACATTCGTAGTTTGTTCAAAGCTCTAAACTCAAAGCCTTTCACTCGTCTCCTCATTGTTCGAATTGAAGAGGCTTAAATTTTTTCAAAAGAATTTCATTTCGCGCTCTTGTTTGGTCTTGTATTGTCAGCCAAACAGTGAGGCCCCACCTTTGATTACGTTTGTATGAAGCAGGTGTCACTGGTTCCAAATATCTGGATATCCTAGAACGGTTAAAGGTTGATCCTAGATGTCATATTATACTATATTCAAAACATAAATAAGTTAGTAATTTCATTATTTACCGTAATAAGTTGATTTTTTGTACATACATATATCTGGTATAGCTACTATGCAGTTATATTTTAGTCTTACGTCCTTTATGTTCCGTGCTTTAAATAGGTAGGTTTCGTGTGTAAATGTTTTATTACGACTATGTATATAAGATTTTTGACTGAACCCGCAGATTTTCACGGACAAATAATACCAAATCGAAGGTTCTTGTTTGGACTGGAATAGATTCCAAGCGTTTATTGGAAAATGACATCAAATGACATGAGGAAATGGAAACGTTAACCACGACCAGATGTCACTGAATATTTAACCAAATTCATTTAATAGTAGCAAGGAGGATTTTCAGTAAAAATAAACTCCAGTATTGTGTAGCCCATAAAGTTTTCATGACACGAGGCTCGGCCACGCGGCGAGATTAAGACGCTGCCTCTTTACGACGTACCGTATCTCTTCCATCGGGAACTCTGTCTGAGTGCTTTATAAATTGATTATGGGAGCACAAGCCGTCTCTAAATTAATCAAGTATCTTAGACTAAAAATGTCAAGATCGTCATTACGTGTTACCTAAATTATTACGAGGAATTGTTAATTTGATTAAAAAAAAAACAATAATCAAATGATCACCATAATTTCAAAACTAAACGCAAACGTTCAAATAAAGAATTAATTTCAAAACATAAAATAGAAATTACGAAATTAAGAAATTACGAAATTACGAAACAGTATAGGTAATTACGAAACCTTTGAATTTGTACGTGTATGCTACATATAAAATGGCATAGCATAAATTGGCAGACCATATGGTAACATTGCACACGTGAAATATATATAAATCGTTGGAAATCACATAAAACGCTTACAGTTACCGGCAATTAAACCGGACGGCCCAGTTGACATCTAGTTTAAAAATATTACGCGTCGACGCTCTCCGCTTATTTACGGGAAATTATTACGTTTAATTTGAAATATTTTCCGCACTTTAATTGCGACTATTTCAACTTTAGAAATTTGCAATGCAATTTGTATATTTATAATTTCATTCAAATAAATGCACGTTTTGACATATTTAAATAGGCACAAATATTTATATCTTACAAGTCCAATAACCTGCGAAGTTTCGAAACAATATTTAGATTATAACTTATAATACAGGCTGAGTTGAAAGTTAAAAAAAAAACCGTTTAATTAAAAGAAATCACATTTCCATTCAAATCGAAAATAGAACGTGAACGGTAGTAAAAGACACAAGTGTTGCACAATATGGTCGTTTCATCAGGCCCACCACGTGAGTGGAGTTGAGCAGACTCGGCTTGTACAAATACTGCCTTACTCGTAACACCGTGATGTGATGCGTGTACGGAATGCCGTACGCCTCTCGTTAGTTGATGAGGAGAAAGCTTCAATATATTCCTCCGGCCTCTTGGTCTAGTGGTTAGAACCGGGGATCGTGGGTTCCAATCTCACCCAGAACAAACATTTGTGTGATGAGCACATTTGTTTGTTCTGTATCTGAGTATGCCTATTTATCAGCTGTCTGGTTAGGGGTATAATATATATAAATATAAATAATTGTAGGTATGGGGCTTAGTACTAGAGCCTCGTATTTACTGCAAAGCTTATTTACGAAATCTATCAAACTTTTATATGTTATTGGAAAATTTAAAGTGGCGCTGTTTAATGATTTAATAGAACGGAGTAGAATGTACGGGCCAAATTTAGCTTGAATTTTTAATTTTTAATTTATTCTCGTTCGCCAGTATTTTTTATAAAAAATGTTAAATGGATCCTTGGTTAAGTGATTTATCGATTTTAACGGCATCATTGATTTCGTACAATTGGACAATGATAAAATTCATATTTTCACATAACAACACGAAGCCCGTGGAATTTAGCTCTTTGAGCTTATGCTTGTGTAAAAAAAAGTAACGTAACGTAATGGCAATGCATACATACGGTAGACAAAAGTAGCAGGAGCACATAACGCGAGAGGCCTCAGTGTGAAGTGTCGGCTTTGGTGTCAGTCCTCGACAGAGGAGCACACTCGTGCTGCTACCTCGTTATCCAGTCACACCCTCTGATTGTCGAGATTTCGCGACTTGTGCACTCTTTATCATCGTTTGCATTGTCTGAAAAATCCACCGCATTCGTCAGTCGTGTATCCAAATAGAGCACCCTGTATACAAATAAATATATGATTTATTAGCCGATAAACGCCGAAGTTATTATGACAAAGTCAGTCAACTGAAAGATTTTTTTAACCAATATCTCAAAAGTGAATTATAAGTTGAATCATTATAAATTGAATCAATGTAAAATACCACTGCAGTATAAAGCTGATGTAATGAACGCACGATAAAATAACAAAAGCTTAATCCTTACAAATTTGAAACAACCATGGAAATGACTCGCTCAAACAGACCGAAGCGCTCATTTAACCTGCGGCCGAAGCTCTTGACTCGTTTCCCAGAATCTGACCTCGTTAATAATTGTCAATGCGACTACTCTATGTTCGTTATTTCTTATAATTCATTTTTCAGAAACGACTATTTCATGCCATTCGTAGTTGCTTCATCATTATAGTTGAATTCATTTCATTTATTTTCCAAGATATCGATATTATTCGTTTTTTTAATGTATCCATATATTAAAAGTTCCTTGTTATATCTATCAAATTCAGAATGTTGAATTATTTCCATATTGAAAACTTTTTACGGAACTTTACATCAAGAACAAATGTTTAAACAAATGACGCCAACGATAAACTACTTTACATTTCTATCTCTTTCTACCTTTTCTCAATTCTGATAGATTTATGACGGGAGAATCTAATTCTACGCTGTCACTACTACAACTGTCAATATTAATCTTTTGTTCAGCGTTAGATTTGTATACCTATACCGAATACGACTATGGCAATTAATTGCTTAATCAAGTAAAAAGCTTTGATAAGGTTTTAAGACTTGATGTTGTAAATTTAGCTTTATCTATCTAACCGTTCTTATGGCCAATGCATACAGGTTATAACGATGGGTTCATGGTAATAATAAATTAGATTACTATCTTTCCATCTCGCAGTAACCGACAATAAAAAAGGTTTCCTTTGTTACAGATGGCGTTAATTGAATGAAGGCGACGTGAAAATTTTTCCCACGACATTCATAAAAGGTGAGCGGAGACAGCCGTTAACTGGGCAATTAAACGAACTATATACACTATAGAAAGAAAGAAAGAAAGAAAGAAAGAGAGAAGGAAAGAAAGAAAGAAACATTTATTTACTTTAATTAATATGAAGACAACAAAATAATTCATGTAAAAATAAAGTACATAAATTATCTACATAGAAAACAGACTAAAAGAGTATAATTAATAATAATACTAGTACTGAATACAAGAATTCGACTAAAGCAGTATGTTTCGATGTAGTGCATCTATTTAACAAAATAGATTAAGAAAATAATTTAGTTTTTTCTGTATACATTATTTTGTCGCCATCACTGCTTTAATCATTCCGCGTATTACACGAGTAAAGCTATACAAAACAAAACAAGGACATTTTATAATGCTCTTATATGTCGATGTCAAAAGACTGGTCGTATGAATAATTTCCACGGGAGCTCACATAGTATCGGAACCTAATTATCTCAAATGTAACAACGCAAGCCTTATTACGGCGCTAATTATGAAACCGATTTCGACTCCCGGCGGAGCTGACAATTAAGCCGGCAGTGCAGATAAACCGGTACAAAAGCCAATCATTTTTATTCGCTCCTGGTATTGTGTATTCGTTTGCCATTACTTTGTGATGCATTTATTAACTCCTTTTTGTGTTTGGTTACGGGGGAGATATTCCTAAGATATCCTACCTCGGTGGAGGATATTTTAGGGTTACACAGGATTTTTATCTATAAAAACGCCTTTAAATTGCTTAAATAGCATATTTCGGTTCGATACTGACAGTTAGCGTAAACTTGCGCTCCAAACGAAGCTCCTTCATTAGATCCAATCCCTATTTCAAAAGCCACAGCAAATCCAATTCGGTAAGCACCAGCTACCTCGTGTTGTACGGTTTCGGTGGATCGTAAACCGCACTTTTATTGCTTGCGAGTCCTTTCATCAAACTGAGGTTATTACGAAGTTCTTGCGCTATTCCCACAGAGCGCGTGACTAGACTAAATCTATAGTAATTCCCAACTGCAACTAAACAAACTTGTAAAATACGGTTCCACGTCAATTGTAGTCGTTAGCATTTTCTTTTTAAACACTAATTTCAAACCTTTGCTTCATCGCAAGCTTTAGTAATATTAAAAGAAAGTATTGTTTTCGTACTCTTCACACAGTTGCAGGTGATGGTGGCAAACAAAGCAAGGGAATATAAAAGCTTTTATTATAAGATGTCAATTGTTTACATAAAAGACTCTGTCAAAGTGTATTTTTGCACTGAGGAATAAGTTTGCAATTTCGCTACAGCTTCAGTTTTCTACTGTGTACTTAAAATATTAAAACAACTAGTACAGAACAGCGTGGCGAATATCAATCATTTTCAGGCTATTGTAGTAGTTAGAGTTCGTCATAATTTTTTTTACTTTATTTATTTCAATGTTCTGGCCCACGACTGTGTCGCAATAAAAGTACAAATTACTACCTTTGTTCGTGAAAGATCATGTAGTAATTCAATAAAAGCAGATAAAACTGAACCTAACGCATTCTATGAAATAGTGCCGTTAGCAAAATAAACGCAATTATAGTAGGTACATATGAGTATATAGGGGAAACCAAATGACCGGGAAAGGGCCGGATAGAAAACGAATCGACAATTCCGGACACGTTTAATAGATAGCGCCATTAGCGCCCGGGTGCCTATTGAGGTCGATACGTTAATACTTTAGGGCCGACTCACAGAAATACTGAGTGTACGTTAAAATTGAAAATATTTTTATAAAGACGTGACAAAAATGTTTGATTTTAAAGTTGATAGCCCTGTTTAAGAATAGCTTTAAGAATAACATTAATATAAAACTCAATATATTATAAGAATATTCAACGATTATATAACGATTAAGGGTAGAATACATTACGGAATTTTTAACAGCGTCTAATAATGTACTCCTAGATTAAAATGAACCTCGTACAGTACAATAACACTAAATAGATAATATATGTACCTATACGATTCTTTTATCCTCCAATTTCCCTATTATCTGGCAATCCCCGATGTAATGCCGCAGTAATTTTTGCTTTTCATTACAGGAAGCCGGCATAAGGTCAGCACTTTATAACAAGCCTAATGTTGAGGAATAAAGCTCTTTAAAGTTCCATTTCTGTGGTCATTTCAAGTGAATTGCGAGCATAATACAGCATTGCGTAATTTAACGGTTAATGTGCATTAAATGAAAGTAGGAGTCGAGTTCCAGGGGAGAGAAAATAACGCAAAAATATATTTTGCCTGATAAATAATAATAAAAATAAAATAAATAAATTTAATATAAACAAAAATCTCGTAATGAAATTATTGACAAAATTTATAATACTAGTATAGATTATTGAAACAAGTAAAGTGAAATAATTAAGTTTATCAGGACACAATCATTTTAAATGTCATATTTTATAATATGTTTTATTTATTGTTAATTAATAAGCAAAATGTAATGGTCCCATACAGTTTTAGTACGCGATAATAAGTGAGATCTTCGATTCACTGGAATGTACCGTGAGTACTTAAATGTGAATTTATATCTTTATGTTTATGTTTTTTTGTCACTCCGATACTAGTCGTATGGCATTTACTATACAGCTCAATATTAAGGGAACTGTGCATACGATATTAGCGAAAACTGTTTGCTGTATGTAACTTTACATTTTCACTGCCTGTGCCAATTTGGGTACTGGCGGACAGAACACGGACTTACCTTTAATTGGCGCCATTAATCTTTTCACCATAACCGAATTCAGCACGAAAGTTATACATAAGTTATACATCTAAAGTTTAATTTAAAAGTTATACATCATCGATCTTCGCGGAACGGGTCTGTGCATGTAGAGGCAGATAGATTTCTTAAACAGTTCTATATTTTGAATCCAATGTGACCAAAGTAATTGGACTCTGTATCAATAATATGTTTCGCCGAAATATTGTTTAGGTTTTGCATTTATATTTTTGCTTATAATTGTACAAGCGCCTTGTAAGTATCGTATAGTGTTGTAGTATATGTTACTGATGATAATAAGGTAATGAAGTAAATCGTCTTAACTATGAAATGAGAGATCGAATGCCGAACAGACTCTTCGAACGAAACCGGCACCTATATAAACGTACCTAACGACGGTAATTGCTAGCGAACTCGCGAAGTATTACGCAGCGGATTATGTTTTCACTGCCGCGCTAATTTCGGATTAGCATCGCTTGTTTAGGAGGCTTATTACTCGCTGCAAAAGCCTTTATTATTACTCTAAAATGCAAAATTTATATCTCGCTTCACCTACCGTCTCAGAGCACGTCTGCTGTCTTTTTGAAAATTGAAAAACAACTCGAATACATACGAGTATTTACTTAAATTAAGAACGACTTATTTTACACATCAATTGCTTCACTGACTTTCTTGTTTATTATCCTCTGAAGTGCTGATTTCGTACTCTATGTTATTTGTGACACAGAATTTTTAAAAAAAGCTATGGAGTGGGTAATTTTAAATTTCGACATTTAGGCAGGTGTCAGCTGTCAAAATGACAAGGGCAATACCACCATTACACCTGTCACTGTAAGAGATTCGTGTCAAATCGGATTCGAGATAGAACGGTTGATGATGATGAATTTTATATGTTTTTTTATCAACACAGTATTCATTCAGAAATGGACTAATGGAGTTATACTAATGCAAACAAATAACTTTCAGCGTTTTAGTATTCCGTTCAGTAAACAAAGACAAACTGAGGTAATATTTCTGAGCCATTACCTCGGTATTTTCGACAATCTGCCAACGCACGCTTATTACGCGCCATAAACTCTCGGCATACTGCGAGATGAGTGACGACACTCTGTCGCTCTTTACGTCGTATGCGAATATATGGTGCGACGGAACGATAAACTTAAATGATAATTAATTTTCGTGATTTTAAATTCCAATTAATACTAACTAAATGCGGCGTGCAAATTTCGCTATTGTAAAATTAATGACTATCCCAAGGCTATTACTATGACACATGAAGAATTTTATTTTCGTAAAGTAAACATTTCATGTAGGAAAAAAATAGATAATAGAACATAATAAAACGCTTCTAAATGAAAAAAACCTTGTTGTCTTTTAAATGTAGGTTTCCGTCGATTGTTACAGATGGGGAGCGCGAGTGCATGGCGGACGCGGCGGCGGCGCTGTAGGTGAATACAGTTGAAGATGGCGCGGTGGTTGCGCGCGGCGCTCGCCACGCTGGCGCTGGCCGCCGTGCGCGCCTACCTCGTGCTCGTGCCCGACGCCGCGCCGCCCGGCCACGAGATCCTCGACGCCGCCGTCTACAAACTCGGATCGGAGCGCACCTACGCCATCGACGTCCACCGCACCGCCAACTTCGTCCACCACATCCTCCGCGTCAACCGCACCACCGGCCTCGTGACGCTCAGAAAACGGCTCCGCTGCGACGGTGTCCTCTACCCAAATCTCTTCACCTTCTACGTCGATTCTACCTCGGACCGCATCCGCGACATCGACTACTACAGTCTCCCGATCCGCGTCCTCGTCACCGGCGACGACTGCAGCCGACGACATTCCGATTTGTACGATATCGATTTCGATCGTGTGTACGATCAGAACGATGCGGCGGTACAGACGAACGACGAAGACGATCATCCCAGGGATAAACGTCAAGCGATCTACCCGGAGACCGTGGATTGGCGATTGTTGGAAGAGCAGGAATTGATATCTAGTCAGTATAACGTCCTGTCCACTGCTTATCCGTGGACAAACGCAATGTTCGAGGACTTTGATGATAGAAATAGAACAAAACGATCTCTTTCGTTGGTGCCCTTCGATATGGCCATAGATGTAAAAGTAGCGGACGCTAAACAGTGGATTTCAGAGACGTACGCGAGCTTCGCCATTCCTACGACGGATCGTTGGCAAGGGATTTGTTTGAAACAATCGCAATTTGTTAATTCCTTGACGGCTTTCCTACCTCGAACGGTTCAAAAGATGTGCAAAGTTCAGTTCTTGGATGTGAGCGATCCTAGGTTCATGATTGAAAGCAGTCAAGGCGATTTAGTCGCGAGCAGTGACGTGTGCATTCTGGAGCCAATGTGGAAAGTGTCGGTTCTGTTCACGTTCAATTGTGACCGGACTAATATTGTTGACTCTGATCATAGATTGAAGATAGTGTACCACCACCAAGAGCTCAATGACACGGATATCGCTAGAAGGGTTAAAAGGGAATTGAGGAACCAATCGCCGTATTTCGAGCAAGCGCTCTACGTCGCCTCGGTTGCCGAGGAACAGCCTCCGGGGGTCGTCGTCACGACTGTCAGAGCTAGGTAAGCTTTTATTGTACAAGAAAAAAAAACATAGTATGAAAGAATAACGTGATAATATGATACTAATGAAGAACGAACTAGGATGTGGATAATTCAATTTGTAGGGTGTATAATGTTTCACTTTTAACTCTCGCCAGTAAATTATATTGTCTGGGATGTAGCACCTATGATCGTAAACCATCTGTCGGCTTAATTGACTTTAAGCTGGCTCGTTGGGCTTTTATGAACTCATCTATTTTACGCGGCCCGGAAACATTGTCATTGTTCCGCCGGCAGACAATGGCCGGCGTGTTATAAAGCTAAACCGACTCAATTTACACCGGTGACGCGGTCATTTCGTCCAAATGAGAATCATATTGTGCGCCGCCACAGAACGCATTTTTTATTCTTTTATACCACATACTGTTGCCGGATACCGACGTTCAGTGCACGTTGCAAGAGACATTCGCAGCGACGAGTATCTTTGATTTCTCAAAACTTTTCCATTGATCCGTGTTCCCAATCGACTTTTAATCATTATTATAGACTTAATCATATTTCTCGTGACACCTAGTTCCTTCTGTATATCCGTGGGAGTGGATTTTAATGCAATTGTAAAATTTCTATATATCGCTCTTATTGTCTCTTTAGTTATAATCAGTGTTATTCGCAAGCGATTGAGTTAGTTGGATAAAACGGAGAGTTGTCATTCCATCTCGTGTGTACTCAATCTTCAGATAAACATCGTTAAGTTGTCGAAACGTGATCACATCACGTTTAGTGGTATCGTTTAATACGTGTTACCACGAAACGAAAGACTGGTGTTAATTATTCAAATACATTCCAGACGGGAGTGCGTACGTCGTGCGTCGTTATTTGACATTTTTCACACAGAGTTAAAAGGGTAGCGGCTGCACCGAGCACCTATTTGCCTTTTTTTATAACGCTTGGAACGCTGTAACCCGATTGTAACAAAATTTCAATTGTAGAGCGAAAAAATCTATCATACATTCAGGCTTATGCCAATGTTGATGAAATTGAATTGAAATTGAAGGAAGTTGATCAAATGTCACTTGTGACAAATTACTCAAAAATTTATAGGGATTCTTTAAGGTTAATTATTATTTTTACAAACGTCTTTATTGCGTCTTTCACCAACAATGATGATCTTTTGTTTTTTTTCCTTTCTATTTTCTTCTCCAGAAACGGTCCATTATTCTGTCCTGCCAGTCTTTTCGGGTAGCCAGTATTGTACGAGTAAACGTGACACTTGTAACGAATCACCAGGGACCCAGAGAATAGTCCGGTGACGTATTCGATGTCGAGTCTGCTGGACTCGCGGTCGGCGGGCATGTTCGCGGTGGACACCCGGACGGGCGTGGTGACCACACAGGCGCGCCTCGACCGCGAGCGGCTCGATGTGCACTACTTCAGGGTGGTAGCCCAGGACGACACGTTCCCGCCGAGAAGCGGGACCACCACTCTCCAGGTAAACACTCGATGAAAGTCATGTTACAGTCATCGTACTTTGGCTTTGTGCGCCCATCAGGTTATAGTAGACTGGGAAAAAAAAGTCAGCAAAAAAGCTCCCAGAACTCTTTTGAATAACAATATTTGAATAAAATCAGCCATATTGAATTCGACAGCACAAAAATAGCTATGATGCCTAATACTTCTAGAAGCAATACTTCACCCTGATGGCGTGTAGCTAATTATTTCCGTTTCCAGATCAACGTATTGGATTGCAACGATCACTCGCCGGTATTCGAGATGCAGCAGTACGAAGCGTCGGTGCGGGAGGGCGCTAGCCCCGGAACCACGGTCCTAACGCTCAAAGCCACCGATCAGGATATTGGGAAGAATGCTGAGGTGAGTTTAATGGAACAATTAATTAGTACATTACACATCTAGGGAAATAAGAGATGTCTCAGATCGCATGTCTGACGCATCTGAAGCTTTCTTTTTTACAGGCCGAGGTATGTATACTTTTTTTTTAAATTTAAAACTCCCGCTTTTCGGCCGGAAGGCAGAAAAAATATTTATCCTTAACTGTCCACCATTATTGTTATCAACATGTGCTTTTTTATTTAAATCATTGTTGCATAAGAATGTTTTTGGTAATTGCTTGTTATAAATTTTAGTTAAACAAGTTCTTATTGGCTGAAAAGTGTTTTATCACATTGTACTACATACAAGGAATATTCAAATATTCCATCGAATCCATTACCATGAACACAGGTGGAGTACTCGATCGAGTCGGTCACAGCGGACAGCTTGGACCCGGCGGGCGCGGACGAAACTGCGAGCGAACAAACGGACGCTCCGGACGTGTTTCGAGTGGACGGACGGAGCGGCGCGCTGTTGACCAGGGCGCCTCTGGACCGAGAGAAGATAGCCCGGTACACGGTCGTCGTGAAGGCGACTGACCAAGCGAGCCCGGTCTCTGATCGTCTCTCTAGTAGGTGAGTCACTAACACCCGAATAGAATCACCAGATTTTAGTATACCCATTAAAATGCAGTTTCTGTACGATTTTGTAAGTAATCTCTCTTAATAACACTTCCAATCGATAGTGGATAAGTTTATTTATTAACACGCTTATTTTTTCTAATACAATCTGTGCACTGTGTATGAATAATGTTTAAACGTGAGTCGATATCCTCGAGGCTAGTAATTGCGATAAAAACTTGATTGCTTTTTTATTTATTTTCGAATGTTTCTCACGCTACAAACATATTAGATTTAATTTTCTTTTACGTAACCATTCTCTTGCGTTTCTGGCTAAATAAAAGTCAATAGCGTGTAATATTGTCCTTGAATATCGGAACTCATTCGTGTGGAATATTCGTGTTGAATAATTATATTAAATGAAACTTTACATTAACGACAGTTCAGTTGAAGTGGCAAAGCACGTAAATGCCAATAGGTCATTTCCATTTTAAACGTGGCAATATGGAAACTATGGTAAGGAGAATAGAGGTCAAAACGCATATTCTTTGCTGATTTTTAAATTTAGATTGTCGTGTTACGTTAACACGTTCTATATTAATATTATAATAATATAATGATAGTAATAGTATTGGAAATAAAAGACTAAAAACAAAGCAAGTGTTGTTTACAGCTCAAATAATCACAAATATGAATAATCATATTAATATTGCGCGGGAAATTGGTACGATGACCGCCATTTTTTTTACAATCTAAATTTCACAGATAATTTATAGTTTTTTTTTTAAATTCTAACAATAGTATGATTGATAAAGGGTGTGTTGTTTTCAGCGCCACGATCCACGTGAACGTTTTAGATGACAACGACAACTACCCGCAGTTCAGCGAGAAGACTTACACCGTCACCGTGGACGAGGACATCACCGTCGCCGACAACCCGGTCATCGCCAGGATCAAGTATGCTCTATATTACTTAAACCCCAGTATATAGATTAAAAAAAAGTACGTTGTGTACTACTAAAACCTCAAAATATAGATTTAAAAAAAGTACGCTGTAGGTATACTACTTAAACCCCAAAATATAGATTAAATAAAAGGACGCTGTATACTACTTAAACCTCAAAATATAGATTTAAAAAAAGTACCCTGTATACTACTTAAACATCAAAATATAGATTTAAAAAAAGTACTCTATATACTACTTAAACCTCAAAATTATAGATTAAAAAAGAAGTATGCTTTATACATATTTATTTGTTACCTTTCCAATTAAGTTATTGAAATGCAATCCATATTTTTATATTATTACATATCTTCTAATAAAAATATCAAAGGTATTAATCAATCATCCAACCTAAAATATTTTCTATCTAAGGTCTTAATAAAAAGCATCGTTACAGCTAAAAATTTTGTAAAATACGTAGTTTTAAAAGTACAAACTTGCAAAACAAACAGCAGTTGTTCAATCTTGTACTGTATCGGAGTTGTTCAATTTTTAATAAGCCCAAGTTTGTTGAAACCAAGTAGTTTTGTGCAGCCTTTTTCAAGATTAGCGGGAACTCAACTTTCTCCACATTACAATGGTTGTCTTGCCGAGGACTTTTGAAACTTAATTTAAAAACATCTATTTTCTGAAACTCGATCTTGGCGAAAACTTTTTCGGGTCCAATCATAACGAATACGCGATGAACTAACTGGTTTTGCGTGTATTTGCGTGTATTTGCATGTATCTTCTTTATCAAAACCATAAAGAATTGTATCACATTATTATTATAGAATTTTTTATGCATTTCATATTAATGCAATCGCAAATCACACTGGCTGTAGCGAACCTTATTTTACTTTAACTGTATACTAACATAAGTCTTTATTTCATACAGATATCATTTTTGAAGTAGTTGAAGTGAAGAATTTCACACATCTTATTTACTCATTGAATGTCGAATAACATGTAAATCGGTACATATATTTGTTTTATAAGTATATGAAATTAGTTGGCCGTATATAAAATTAAAGTACAAATATTAATACCTTGTACTGCGTTTCTCAAACTTATTGTTCCACGTCCCTATTAGACCTTAAAGACCACAGCGAACCCCTATAAAAATACTGACTATAGCTAAGCATTTTATTAAAAAGTAATACAAAAAATCTATAGGTAAACATGTTGATTGAGCATTAGAATCTAATACTAAACATTTATATTATTACACCGCCATTACGTATAGTACAACTCAATAGCGGGGTACGCTACCCCACTTAGACAAACCCTGACCTAGTAGTAGAATCGCAAGATCGTAACGAATTGTGTTGGTGGTCAGAGCGACGGACGCGGACGTGGGCGCGAACGCGGCGATCCGCTACGCCATCATCGGCGGCAACACGCAGCTGCAGTTCTCCATCGACAGCCTGAGCGGCGACGTGGCGCTGGTCAAGCCGCTCGACTACGAGCAGCTGCGCAGCTACCGGCTCGTCATACGGGCGCAAGGTGCCTCTACATCACCTATATCAATTCGGGGAAAAAAGGTCCACATCTGGGCAAATCAGGTGGTCTAATGAACTGAGGAAGACAGGGAACCGCTGGATTCTGTAGGCTCAGGACCCGACGGAGTGATACCGATTACGGGAGGCCTATGTCCAGAGCACCTCTAAAGGCTGATGGACCAATATAAGGGTCGTAGATGCATACTTGACGTTTTCATATTCTTATCGGGTATTAAATTATTGAATTAATAAAACCAAGTAATATGTGAAATATACAAACCCTAAAGGAGTGGAAAGCACCGAGAAAAAAAGAAAGTTCAGCTGTAATCCGCCATTAAATTAAATAAAAAATAACCAACAGTAATGTTATTGTTTGTTTATTTTTTAAATAAATAGTAGTTTAATAAATTTATTTAATAGATATAAAAAAAATATTGTTATAAACATTAATAATGGAAAATTCTAGTTGGCAACAAAAATAGCAACACAAGTCACAAACGCTTCAAATATTTTACTATCTGTACCATCTTCGGGACGGCACCTGTAATTCCCCCATTTGAAATTCTTAACTGTTCACAAATGTCGTCTCTAAATACCAAGATGGCGGCAGCCCGTCCCGCTCCAACACCACGCAGCTGCTGGTGAACGTGAAGGACGTGAACGACAACGCTCCGCGCTTCTACACGTCGCTGTTCCAGGAGAGCGTCAGCGAGAGCGTGCCGGTCGGGTACAGCATCGTCCGGGTGAGTGCATCGCTCGTCTGTCTTCTGACACCCTCACTGCGAAACCAGAGTTCGTGGGCTCGATTCCCACCCACGACAGTTGTGTGATGAGGACATTTGTTTATTCTGTGTCTGGTTGTAATAGAAATATCTATATAAGTATTGTATCATATGTACAATATGTATGTTTATCAGCTGTCTGGTTACCATAATACAGGCATTAAATTGCCTACTTTGGAATCGGATAGCTGTGTGTGGAATTGTCCTAACATATTATTATTATTAGGGCGACTTCAAGAATAAAACATATGTATTACATGATATGCTTTATTGAAATGTACCGTAGAATGTAGCGGCTAACTTACGGTGCTATTAAATTTATATCAAGTTGTTAATCGTAAACAGCGCCATCTAGTATGTAATATGACAAAGTTTTTCTATAAGGTCTTTTCTGTAACGTGTAGGTGCAAGCGTACGACGCGGACGAAGGCGTGAACGCGGAGCTGACGTACAGCCTGTCCGACAAGGAGTACGGCGGGGGCGCCGAGCTGCCCGTCGCCATCGACCCGCGCTCGGGCTGGGTGTACACCTCCGCGCCCCTGGACCGCGAAGTGCAGTCCAAGTATCAGTTGCAGGTGCGCTCATTTGTATTGCTGTGTCTGTTTTGTGTTCACACATAATGACGTGTACAATTATCATCAATCTCTCTCTCTCGCTTTTTCTTTCTTTCTCTGAGTGTGTGTGTGTCTTTATTTTCTATGTGTGAGTGTGTGTGTGTGTGTGTGTGTGTGTGTGTGTGTGTGTGTGTCTTTATTATTTATTTCTTCAGGTCCGAATGATTTCTAGTGGTTGCAACGAGTAGCTAAGGAAGCAGTTTGACAGCTTTCCTTCCTGTTGTAATTCCATCCATCCATCCCATCCATCATGATCATCACTTAATATGATTTTAAGATGTTTAAAGCCATTTTATACCACACTTATCGAATATAGCCTGGCTAGATGCACACTTTTGGAATATAAAGAACTCTTGTTATCATTCCTACATATTATCTGTTCTGGCAAAAGTTCATTCTTTCCTCATTTTTAAATGAACAATTCGCAAACGACTTGGAAATTTGGAAAGCCTTTCAATATCTGGTATATATATTACGTCGCAGGATATTATTTCCTCATTTTTAAATTAAGAAATGGAAAATGAGTTGAAAAATGTTAAATCCTCTCAATACCTCTCTAGTAACTTGGAACGTCTTTAGAGACCTTTCAACGCGTCTATCGTGTCTGTTGGGTGTCAGGTGACGGCGACGGACGGCGGGTCGCCGGCGCGCTCGGCGACCGCGGCGCTGGCGGTGGCGGTGCAGGACGTGAACGACAACGACCCGGTGTTCGCGCCGCCGCAGTACGAGGTGGCGCTGGCCGAGGACGAGCCGCCCGGCACGCCCGTCGTCACCGTCACCGCCACCGACGCCGACGAGGACAACCGGTAACCGACCCCCTTGGACTTCTTAAGTAACGATTTGAATTGTAAGGCCCGGTACGGTGGTTTAAAGGTGGTAGAACCCTCTGCGGCTCGAGTCCGACGGCACCACCGCCACACCTATTTCTGCCTTAAAGCAGCAGTGTTAAGCGCTGCTGTGTTCCGGTTTGAAGGGTGTGGTGAGGGAGACATACTTTTTCGAGGCATTCCAGCTCAGTCCTCAGGGGTAGCGGCGCATCTGTGGTCGACCTGAGGTAGGAATCTAATCTTATCTGGGGTCGATTACAAATATCCATGGCAGTAGCCACTTACCATCAGGTGGACTGCATGCTCGTCTGTTACTTCCATATTATAAAAAAAAAGATCCAAATGGCAGAGAAGCCTAGAAATGAAGAGATGTTTGAGGTCTACATGCAAGTCCACATCCATGAGTGGAAGTCACATTGGTTCACGTGTGCACGAGCCCACGTGCATGCTGTTAGCGAAAGTAATTTTCCCCAAAATACTAAGGTAAGATCAATTTCGCGTAATCTATTTCAATAAATAAAATCAATCTTGGCGGAGATAATTAATTGATGGATCACGTTATTTCCGGTCATTTGTCGTTTTAATCTGACCTTTGTGGAACTAATTAAAAGAATATTGATTACAACAAGTTGTTGGAAGGAGATATTTGAATGAATTTCTTATATAAGGAGAACTTATATTTTATATATTTCATATTTTCATTTTATTTGTTAAAAGTTGCACAAAGCTGCGTTTTTACATGTATAAATACCCGCACGACAAAAATTTTTGCTAATCAATGATAATAAAAATAAGATTAAATTCAGAAAGTGCATAAATTTTTTTAGTAGGAGTTGTTTTGATTGCATGAACTCGTTTTTCATTAATTAATTTTATAGTTAGGAAAGATTAAAATCTTTCCTAACTATAAAGGGGCTTATAACAAGTATCAAACTATATATGAAACTGTACTAAACATGTCATAATAAATTCACATTCGTCTAAAGTTCAATTCTAGACATTAGTAGTTTAGCCAAGACAAGGGTAGACTTAGTATGTTAGGCATTACCTAACTTTCCTCGTTTGCTCCAGGTGTAGGATCTATGGACTAGACTTTAAATTAACTTAAACTGAACTCGCAAACCTTACTAAGTTTATTGCTAATTCGCATCAGACCCTCATTTTGATAGAATTGGGTCGAAAGTATTATTAACATCTAAGAAGTAATCAATTTTTTTCCGTCAAGCCACTAATAATTAATAAATCATAAATCAAGTATTCTTCTTTTTTACGTACAAGAATTACTTTATCTAAACGAATGGTATGTTTCTTCGACGATAATTGAGATATGGTTAAAGCCTAGACAAGAGACATTGCAATCATCCACCAAGATAATATCAAATCAGAGATACCTTTGCAATCATAGAGACTGATTCGTAGCAACCATTCGTTAAAGAACTTACCTTAGCTTTTCTTGGTGAAACATTTCGATAAAGATTCGTTATTGGAAATTATTATTATTATTACCGTGCTATGACTACAAGTATCTTAATATAAATCGTACCTTTAACGTGTCTACGTCAAGAATATACAGCACCCTTTAACGTAACGCTCAAGTGACAATTTCGTTTCCGAATTCGAGAATTGTCGCGAATTTATGACACGTGATTTGTAACTACGCTCTAGATTTTTTATCTGTGTTCACGGCATCTGCTACTTGACCCATTTCTTCGCTCCTCATTCGCGGTGGTTAATTATTTTTGGCGGAATTTCATTTCGAAGCACGTTCCGTTTTAACGTATTTTTTATAGCGTCACATTTTCAACGATACACGATTGTAACTGCGTGTTTTGAAACGTGTCCCGAATATGTCGAATGTGTTGTCTATGAATAAATTAAAGTCATTAAAATGTAAATTTCCTCTAGGTACTGTCCATCGATAGTTTCAAGTCATTCGCGTTCTAATTATCATTTTATGAAAGTAGATTTATAAAGTATCCTAAATTTTCCTTTCGTATAAGTCAAGCTAAATTTAATTATAAAAAAAACATTTCCAGAACACATATTCATGCTAAATAATACTTACATAGATATTCTTATTACACGTGCACTACAAATAGGCCTGGGTAAGAATCGAACCCACTACCTCTAGTTTTGCTATCAAGGTCGCTCGATCAGGAAACACATCGAGCACCCACGGCACAAATTTACATTTATATATAAATTCTAAGTATTTCCATCGCACTGTAATATCGGAAATACAATATTCATCACGCAATTAGGTGTTGATTGTGTTTAAAGTACATGACAATATTGGGACCATTCCGCTTTATATTTCCGTGGAATCTTTTTTCGTATCTCACCGGCGCGTTTGTAGCGACGCGAGGTGGTTTCAAAGAAATAATAATTGGCCATTAAGAAAAATGAGGACCATGAACCTCTATATAACGATACAAAAACGCCGCGTGAAGTTTTGCGCTGGATAATTGGAAACATTATTGCGGTGCAGAGGTACTTGCGGATATCCGAATTTGTGTCCGCTGCTTTTGATTTTCAAGCGCTGCCTACTCACACAGCGGAAGCACTGACAATCGGAACTGTTTTTTTCAGGTACTAATAGTGTTCACGCGATAAAACACATAGAAACATATTGAAAATGTAATTCTGGAACGGTTGAATGGATTTCAATGGGGCTCTAACGGGAAGATGGAAAAGGTTGTAAGGCAACAACAATTATACCTTTTACAGAAGGAAGACGAATGGAAAGTTCTACGATGTAGCTGAAACAGATAAAACATTTCAGTAATTTAGGATTATCAGAGTTGTAATGTAATGTAATGTTAATTTTAATCAATTACATAACAAAATGTCCCTAGAAACGATTAGTAGGCACATAGGTAACAGTTTCAATATAAATGAATGAGTCTACAATAATATTTACAATAGATTTTTCATGCAAGAAAAAATGAACAATTTGATTATTTTAAAAAATTATGGTTACTAAAAAGCGGCTCATTTGTAAAACGAATATTTTCTTAGCGGTATAAAGAAAATGTTCAAAAGCAACTCAAGTAATTGGTTATTAAGAATAACCAGCGCAAGTAAAATCTTCATAATGGTACAGAAAATTGTGTGAGGAGGTTATTTTTAAAGAATAATTGTAATAATTTCCAAAGTGCGGAGGTAATTCACCAGAACGAGGAAAATTGTATCGCCACGCAAGAATTTTAGAAGCAACGTAATCTTGCACTGAGGAAATGTAATATTCAAATCTAATTTAAACTGTTTTATCCATTATAAGGTACACACACTTAATTAAGGTCCTACATGTTTTCGTCACCTTTGATCTGCTTTTAAATAATAAAAATATAAACATGTATTTCGTTAGCTATATTAGAAAGTAAATAAGCATTTTACAGTGCCTAACATATTTTTAATTCGACATTTATATTGTTCTCTCTCTCACACACACTGGGTTTTATTCCTGTTGGTCAAGTGCGGATTGGCAGACTAGACGAATTTCAAAAAACATTATAATTTTTATATCTCCAAAGTAAGTAGGTTATTTCCTTCACTGTAATATCCAGTGACTTTCACACACTTTTTTTATATATAAAAACCATACCTACTTTGGTACTTACATACTGCCTACTTTGGTAAATAAGATGTGTGCTGAGTTTAAGACTTAGATTTAGACCTAGATAACCACTACAAAATCAAATGTACTAGCAAACCACAGCCAACATATTATTACTAATTATGAATCGGAACAATAAATTCGGCAAATAGTTCTTCTGTCTATACAACAATACACGAACACCCTTCCATTCGCTAGCAATGCTCAAGCCATTGCTGAGTAACTGTTCATTGGGCTGTACAGAGATTTGTGTGTTGGTAATAACATCGCCCATTGTGTTGTGGAGAGTTCGAGTTACATCCAAATATCGCACGACTGACTTAAGTCCGCTTAGTGCATTGCTGCTCTGTTTAGCTGGCGATCGAATTGATAAATCAATTGAAATCAACATGCATATCATCATCATTAAGATTGTAATGGATTAGAGCAAAATTATTTATACGGATTTTATTTAAAAAAATGTTAAGTCGATTTGAATGGCGTTGTACGTATTTTATAAAAAAATAAAATATTAAAAAAGATTAAAAATTAAAAGTACATGGAATCACCTTTGACGGAAAATATTTAAACGAGGTTTAAAATTCGGTGAGTTATGCTTATGTTTAACCTGGCGTGATGGTTATGTATGTACATAATATGTATGTATGAGTTATGATTAGAATCTATGAAAAATCACTTCATGTACCACCGACTTTATTCCATAAGGAGTTTGTATGTAGGGGGTGAGAAGTGTAGCGAACCTAAAAGGTTAGCTCTAGTCCGCTAAATGCGAGCTTGTTACTGAATTGTGAACTGTGTACCAACTTTCAGGCACGTTACGTAACGTGGACTCATCCTTTTAATCGGTTGTATTCAATTAATAAACTGTAACCAATTATTAAACTGTATTTAATCAATCAATGTAACAAATCAATGTAACAAAATACATATACATGTATTTTGTTACATTGATTATGCAATTCATTGTATGATGAAGAGACGGTTTTATCGATATATTTTCATATTGTTTTTAAATAATTTCTTTTAGCAATTAATATTTGAAATTATGCTATATACATATTATTATGTATATTGACTATCAAACTCTTACTACATACCGCTATAAATAATAATATACCTCTATAAATAATAATATATACAAATATATACTCGTGCTCATCACATAATTCTTCACCGTGGATAGGAATCGAACCCACACACCCCAAACTCAGAGATTCATCAACCACTGAACCAAATGGCTTGTCAGTTCTATTCACTCCCCTTAATACTTTAGTTACAAGAGTACATAGTACACTTTGATAATACACTAAATACGTTGATACTAAACTACACTAAATACTACAAAAGTGTAGTAGTACTAAATAGTACTAAATACTACAAAGTAAAGACTTTGATACTACACTCAATACTACAATAAATACATGGATAAATACGTTGTATAATTTAATTATAATGCATATAAAATAAAAAGTCCATTGTTTTTTATGACATGCGTACAGTCAAGATTTCACCCGAATTTGGTTACAGATGACTTGCTGTTTGGAGTTTGAGATTATCCTCATTCATATACAGGGTGGAAATTCGAGATAGACCAGCGAAGGACGCGGTTAAGTAATGCTACATCCACAGAAAATATTTTTAGCAAATTCCCCGCAATGTTAAAAGGAAATTCAAGAAAATTTGTGACCCAAATTGAAAGATTTTAAAAGTTAACACTTAACACAATACCTTGCTAAACCTATAGTCTAAAACAATCATTACATAAACACTTGTACTGGGTGGAAATCGAACCCACGACCCTCGGCCGGGTCACCGCACCACCAAGAAGACACTTCGACACTAAACCATGATCTTTTAAAGTAATTTTTGTTAAGTTAAGTATTGGTAGTATTTGAAAAACGAAAAATTACGCTTAAGAGAATCTCAAGACATAACCATTCACCTATTACGCCGTGTTTCATACATTGCAAAAGCAAATTTCCGTATATACGAGTACATATGTATACGTATTTCGCCTACGTTATGTGGCAGTGCCGAATATGTGAGGAAATTCACTCATTGCTTATCTGTCTTGTGAGGAGACAGTCGTTTTACGACAATATTGTGAATGATGATTAGATGCTGTAAGAACATCATAATGTAATCTAAACTTTTAAGTGTAACTGTAAAGTCATTAATATTTTTACTAAAATGTCGTAATAAAAAGTCTCAATGACCATTTTAGCATAAAAGTGTATTAAAAAAATACAAATAAAATTAACGGATTTTACTTATTATATTGACCACTATTATTTTACTAAAAATAGTCCAGCTTATGTTTGAAAGGTATTTGTAGGGATAGCAAAGATTTCGAATTTACATAGGTGTCGATTTAGCAAATCGTAAGGTAGGAGGGCAATAACCCCGTCATCTAGACACCGTATTTTCGAGGACCCAGTCCGTTCAAACATAGCTACGTAATCTTTCTACGCATGTGATTATTCCAAAAATATTTTGGCGAATAATTTTGTAGGTGAATCTTCACTAGAAAAAATTCTGAATTTTGCTACATGCTACACACTGAACTATCTGATGAGATGCGGCGAAAATACATTTTGAAAATATAAATAACTTAAGACGTAAGAGTGCCGCAATGCGTCGTGCGTGATGTGGGTACTAGTGTTGTTTAAGGAATTGAATGATTGGAGGAAAATACTCGCGTTGGCTGTTTTCCCGATACATATGGCTCGGAATCAATTCACTGGCCTCATGCTCTGGCTCTTTAGCTGTAGGATCTGAAGCAACTAGCGAAAGGCCAATTCAATACAGGCCATACTTAATAAAAATAAAATCTCGGGACACAACTATATGCGTCCAAATTAAATAGAGCCTATACCTACGGTGACTGGAATTCGCTACAGCGAATAAACTACATACATACATGCATAATCATCACGCGAGGGTCCTAATGGGATAGGCAGAAAGCATCGTGTTTTTTATATATGGAAGTAGCAGACGAGCATGCAGTCCACCTGATGGTAAGTAGCTAGTGCCGCCCATGTACATTTGTAATCGACCCCAGATAAGATCAGATTCCCTATCTCAGGTCAACCACAGATGCACCTATACCATTGAGGACTAAGCTGGAATGCCTCGAAAAAGTATGTCTCCCTGACCACACCCTTCAAACCAGAACACAGCAGCGCTGAACACTGCTGTTATAAGGCAGTAATAGAGTGTCAAATGTAATATAAATATGTATAAACGACATAATAATGATTATTCTTTAAATTCAAATCCCACAAGGATTGCGTCAAATAAAAGTATTCCATTTCACTCGCCACGCAATTGAACATAAAATATGAAGGATTATTATTACTACTATGACGGATTATTCATTGCGTGTTCAAATACGTAATGAATTTCAGACGATCCCGGCTGTTATCGCCAGCTAACAGGCGTTAAGCTTTGTCAAAGGTTCTTAGGGTGGCTTAAAAACTTCCGGCAGTCGGTTGAGCCACTACGCTGTAAACACTATCCGCGCTGGACCTGAGTATTACTTCAAAGTCTGACAAATGACTAGTGAAATACGTCCGCATTATGACTTTGTACATTTGTAGACGTTTAGAAAGGTACTCGTATTGCACGAATTATAAGATGTACCGCTGTGGTTTTAATTTAATCTGGTCCTGGGTTCTGGATTCAAACCTGGCTACGCCTCTGACTGCAATCTCTTGTTAAAGGAGTTTAAGATAATATCTTGAGGAAACGGCCAAAGAAATTGACACCTGTATACAAAATAATTGCATGCATAGAATTTCTATTACACCCAGACATAACAAAGAAATGTGCGATCGATACAATTTTTTGTCTGTTTTAGGAATCGAACCCACGATCTTCGGTTTATTAGTGAGGGTTCTAAACATTAGACAGTCAAGGTTATACCGATCCATTAGAAATGCTCCATTAACATGCTCGTTCCCGCAACAATGCATTACATGTAACCTCAAAGACATGCAACCAACATGCAGCGCAGCTTGCATTTGACGGCTATTGGCCCATATATTAGATGCAGTTCCAATTTACCCGGATATTTAATACTAAAGGTCAATATTTTTGAGAATAATGACATATTTTACAAGGCCATAGTACATCGTTTTGTTCCATCGTCAATAGTTTTAGCACGATGTAAGGAATTGTTTTGGGTATTATATTAACATTTCGGGACACGATATCGGAGCTTTAGTAGGAATCGCTATTGTTTTTTTTTACAATGAAATAGGCTTTGTCACTTTGTGATAGCCGATTCTACTGGTGAAGGAATTTGTAAAATTCGAACAGACTGGCCTCGTGGTCGAGCGGTTAGAGACCCTGACTGTGAAACCGGAGGTCGTGGGTTCGATTCCCACCCAGAACA
>DWQT01000282.1:0-25324 GCA_018244895.1 Myscelus amystis hages | reverse complement strand
CACATTCACACATACATTATCTATTACATAATTATGTACATGGTAGTAGAGGAGCCCAAATGTTTTCGGGACCAATAGTAAATGCGCAAACTGCCTATCCCATAGAGATAGTTGTGAATACATGACAAATATAGCAACTGTGGTTTATGCAACAAACTACATAGTATGTAACGCTCTTACCTAGAAGGTTTTTAAGATTATTGAATGTCATATTTATGAATATTTTATTGTTTCAGGTATGTTATCGATTCTGTGGCGTGGTGTACCAAACAGTACGTATGTATGCTAAATAAAAGCTCACATAGACAATTTTACATTCACGCATAGAACGCACACTTTGTTCCCATCGGAGTCGACCCCAAATCCAGTACCTCTTGAACAATTGTTATGTTCTTTCATCCCTAATTATTGTTCTACTACTGGATACGATACTCCTATTATAATGAAAAGCTTTTAAGTGCGGTTTGTAAGGCCTCACACACTTCAAGCATATACAGCTCTGTGTGTAAAGTTCCTTCCTTCGTTTTGTTTCAGCGAGTTATATGTAATTCGATTAGTGTTCAGCTATTTAGATGTCCCGTTAATTTATAAATATCTCCAGTCTTTTTCAGTACTCGACGGTTCTAAGTTCTATTTGGAATGTAGAATTTTTTTCGTTTTAAAACGCGCAATCTATTTGTGTGTATGTAAATTAGAGTGCCATTGCATCCAATCAGTGCAGCCGCGGACCACTTTTCCAATTCGTTTCCGTGAAAATAGCACAGAAGAGGTGCTTATTTAATTCAATTGATTCAGCGCATCGATGGCGGTGGAGCCTCTTTTTATGGCTTCCGGGAAATGGGATTTCGATGTATTGCCACAGTGTTTTTTACACGTTTCTATCCTATTTATACCCACCACCTCTCCCCTCGGTCCAAGCCTGAGGAAGGCTTACATTCTAGATCACGCGATCCAGCTCGACGCTGGGTAAAACCTTATTAATATTACCTGTACTTTGGCTACTCATTCTGTCGATAGTTTTATCGTTCGGCATAAGTCACCTGGATTCGTCGAAGTGCGAAGTTCAGTTCATGATCTATAACTTCTAGATGACTTACATTTTGGTCTTAAAATATTTATGCAAGAAGCAGTAATCTTCTATATAAAACCGGATTGCCTGTGACTTTGATGATCAAACCATTGAAATATGTTTGTGAAATGTTTATACTAAAAATATTTTATATTAAATAATAAAACCCCAAATTAATCTACGTTTAATAGACAATTGGAAATGACTGAAGATTTTGAATAATAAACAATTATTCATAATAGGTTCATCAATTATCCGTTTTGACAAATCCGTGTGGCAGACCAGTGGTTCATTTGGCACACAAATTGGATAATTTATTTAGACACTAAACCAACTGTAGGTGCTTTGAAATATTAGTGTACGAAAATTGGTTTTTAGAATTAGAAGCATAAAGGGATAATTAGGTCCGCTATTTATGTACTTAGTGACATCGTTATATAATGTAGCAATGGATAATAAATATTTATTGTCAACTACATAATGTATGTAGGTGTATGAAATCATTCGCAGTCTGCTTTTGCTAATAACAAAAGAAATCCTTCATGATAAATATTTTATTTTTTGTAACAACACTATACTCAATTAATAAATGAAATTCAATTTTTTTTTCTAGTTAAGGAATACACAACCCCACAAAGGGGTTGTGTATTCACAACCCCATACACAACCCCATGTAATGTAATGTAATACACAACCCCATGAAGGTAATAAATGTTTTAGTCATCGATCTTATACACACGCTTATGAGAAAATACCTGAGCAATAAGATCGTAAGTGTATAGAAAAGCAAAAATACCGAAGATCAATTGCTTTTCTATCACACTAGACCAGTGATAGATCATGGTTGATAAGTAATCGTTTACACTAGATCGCCGCGATAACGCCCGTCATGTTGTGACGCCGCTAAGTTACTGTACTTGTGATATGACAAACGTTCCACTAACGACATTACAAAAAGCGACATGGTAACGTTATCATTTGTTAATTATAATTAACGCGCCACACCATTAACGCTGGCGTTAACGTTGCACGTTGCGTTGGGAAAGTGGCGTTAAAAATTTTAATTAATTATAAAATAACGAAACTAAATTGTAATATTAATGTAACGTTCAATGCAATTCACAGCCGCAAATAACTTTATTATAATGTATTCGTCATAAAACGTTAGCATTGCCATGTCCCGAGTTGAGCGGTACAATTAGAGCATTTTTAATTAATTAAAAATATATATGCGTATTAAAATGGAAATATGAAACGTTGTGAAATAGAAGTTTTTAATGTAGTTCACCACAAAGAAAATCTTGACATTTAGCCGGCGGCGCCTTGACCCAAATGTGTTACGAACCCCCTCCCACCACCCCCTATACGAGAACCACTGAACATAAAGTGGGTTTGTGGCGAAAAAATAACAACTAATGTTATATTCAGTATATATGTATACTTAAGGGCTCATATGTGAGCTGTTAATCGTGTTGGTAGGTAGCTTTGGTCCATTAAAAACAAATGAAGGCAGAACAAAATTAGAACGCGATTCTAAGAAGCATTCTTTTATAAACAAAAATATACACATAGTAGATGCGTGCGAAAGAGAAAAAAAGTCAGTATATCGATGCGTGCGAAAAAAGCACCCAAGTGTAATTTAAAAACATGTATAAATTAAATAGTTACTGATGAGTGGTTTTCGTTCCCGTGTGATATTTTCCATGAAAACATTTTAAACTGTTATTACAATTATGTAGGTGCTCTCCTAAGGAATTGTTGCTGCGATAAATAATTAATGTGCGATCGATCAAACTTTATCTCACTCGTTAGAGGGCTGAGGGAATTATTCTTTCTAAGGTCGCTATGAAACTAGAGGCTGTATGATGCACAGAACTGACAGGAATTTGAAAAATAGAAAATACTAAACATCAATTATGAAATACGAAAGATATTGCTATTAGTCTTTGTGAAGGCTGAAAAAACCTTCTTACTGTGAAAAGTGATCCGCAGCAATGGACCAATAAAAAGGGTCGAAAATAAAATATTAAAAATTTGTAAAGTAAAATTGTAAAAGTGTTGTAGTCGATACGGCGATTTAATTGATTGCCTTATAATTGTTTCTTCTTTACATAGTGTAAAACAAAGTTGCTTTTGCTTTCTGTTCCTATGTATGCGTAGATCTTTATAACTACATAACGGATTTTGATGCGGTTTTTCTTTATAAATAGAGTTATTCTAGAGGAAGGCTTACCTGTATAACTAGCTTTTGTCCGCGGCTTTGTACGCGTTGCAATTTAGATTTTTTAAAATGACAATAAGTAAGAATGTAGTAAATGTACGAAATTAGGTATTCAGAAGTTGGTAGGATTTTTTACGGTATAAGTAAAGGGGAATTGTTTCACTTCGAATTTAACGTGCGCGAAGCCGCGCGCATAAGCTAGTGATATAATATATGTAACACCAATTTAACACTATTTTCGCGAAAATCATTTCGCTATATATTTAAAGTCTCTCCACCTACAGTGGAATTACAATGACAAGTCTATTAGAATACGTATTCTGTGGAGCACAACGGCAATGGGAAAGGCGCCTCTGTATTTATTATACGATTATCACCACAAAAAGCCTCCACACAATGGAATCGCCCTTCAAATATGTGATTATACAGTTAGAACTCTCCCCATCGGAAACACGGGAACAATAGTTCAATTGACGCTTATATATGCTAAATACCCTGG
This sequence comes from Myscelus amystis hages, assembly GCA_018244895.1. Taxonomy (NCBI): domain Eukaryota; kingdom Metazoa; phylum Arthropoda; class Insecta; order Lepidoptera; family Hesperiidae; genus Myscelus; species Myscelus amystis. The sequence goes on along the minus strand of DWQT01000282.1, from coordinate 21,535 downwards.
AGCATATTACGACGTCTCATGCGCTATGCACGGTCGTTAGCCACATTGGTTTAGGGTTGAAAATCGCTTGTACTTACTGTAGTTCTGAGATGGAAACTGAGTAAAAACTTGTGGACACTTCAAACTTATCTTTTGTATGGTCACTCAATAACCTACTTACATATATTATGTTAGAAATCTCATATATATCAAATCCCTTTATAGCCATATGAGGAAAGAAATATGGAAAATGAATAGTATTTTCAACGCTTGTAAATAATAATTATTAATAACAATAATTGAGACAATTCCACGGATGCCTACATTTTACGACCTGATAATATAATACTCAAATATTTTTACACTCAAATGCGTCCATAACACAAACGTTTGTTCTGAGTGGAAATCGAACCCACGACTGGTTCTTCAGTCAGGTGCTCTAACCACTCGACCACGGGGTGAATCATTCGAAAATACATGTAAATTACGGGCGAGCGCAATATACATCAATGTGCGGGGAAATAACAATATTTTATGACGTCATAAAAAATGTATTCCTCTCGGGGGCGCTAGTTGATATAATATTCGAATGAATTTGAAAATTGTACACGCCATTAAAAATATACATAAACATTGGGATGTCGGCCGCTAGTTTCAATGCCAAGTTTTAACTGCATTTGGACTACTCCTCTATTTTACATTTCATATTTAAATATTAGTATACCACTGAAAACGATTTTGTTAGCGACCGTAACAGCAAATCTGGAGGTTGTGGGTTCGGTTCCTAACTAGAACATACATTTTATGATGAGCACATTTACCTATTCGTTCCATATCTGGGCGTAATAAATATTTCATTAAGTATTATATCATACGTATAACTATGCTTATCAGCTGTGCGGTTACCATAACACAGATTTAATTGTCCTTATTAGGAATCATCCTATTGTCCTGTTCGGAATCATCCGGTGGTCCTATTCGGAATCATCCGATTGTCCTATTCGGAAGCATCCTATTGTCCTATTCGGAATCATCCGATTGTCCTATTCGGAAGCTTCCTATTGCCCTATTCACAATCAAATGCCGTGCCGTATCTGGAATCGTCCCCGATTTATTATTACTATTATGATGATTTTGAACACACTCTATTGCTGTCAATGCTAACCATTGGCATCCTTCAGTGCTCTCAGAAGTTCCACGATGTTTTAATGGCCACTATCGCTGCGCGGTTGATTTTCTCCCTTTACCGCTGGAGATCCAACAGAAACCGATATTGCTTCGGCTCGACTTTTTATTTACGGTCTGAATGGTAAATAGAGTTCAGTGTTTGCCCCAATGAGGTTGATTTTTCGCTTTTCGTGCCCAGTGTACCGCGTTTCGCGTCCATCAGCAAAGGAAGTAATTTACAGCTGCTCCCAGCTTCTTTGCGCGTGTTTTTAGCGTTACGACCTTTTGGTTTATTAATGAGTTTCAATAGTTTCTTAACTACCGTACGCGCTTGGATATTAATAAACACATTTTCACATTCATCCTACAATTTAATTACATTCATCTGATAAGGAAAAACTTTTTAAAAGTGTTGGAAACTATATTTACCTTTTTTTACATTGTACGTTATATTACTATGCACTTTTATCAATGCTTTGGCATTTGCTCGTTTAAATTACCTTGTTATAAATTGTTGATTGAAATTTCGAAAATCAGTTGGAAATTTAAATAAAATTACACACAGATGCGTCCGTAAAGCACAGAACCGACTAAATAGAATCTATTGGCACTATTCAGCTTTAATTCAGTGTAAATTTATCATAAATAATTCTAACGATGTCATTGTGATCGCAAACTATGGTGTATTAGCGGCGTTTAGCTTTGAATGTGATTTATTTTCATTGCGATTCAATTCGTCAATTACAAATACCCGACAAATGTGATTCATTCACTGCAGAACAGATAAAACATGCGGTTAATCACCCTTTATGTAGTTACAGTGAATGTATATACAAAACTCTATTTACTCTATTTACAAAACTTTTTAATTGTCTGTGGATTTTAGCATGTGACTTGTGCATATGTGAAGTAAATCATTCTATTGCAACTGTAAGTATTAATTACATTTTTATCAATTAAATCAGATGACTGTGTATGAATTATATTGTCCTAAAATATTAATAATATGATGACTTTCAAATGTACATAGTAATCGTCAAATCTGTAATGTAACTAGGTACTATTTTATCATTAATCTTTTACGAGAAATAATAAACATTGCTAATTTTATATATGTACATGCATACATATATTTATGTCAATTCCGAATTGTTCCATTATAACATGTTTCGATCTGTATAAATTACATTTTCAAATATCCAATCTAATTTGTACAGATATCCAAAGCACTTACTGCAGTTGTGTCTATCGCCTGTCACTGGCACAACACAACTGACGTATTTTGTTAATTGAATTGGTCATTCGAACACAATACGCATAGTTCGATATTCAAATTCAAATCGCGCGCGAACTATCGCTGCGTGGAACGCTATAGGAATATAAACTATTTTTAATCTGTGCAAATGTTTATTCAATTTAAATCCTTGTACAGCTCTCATGCTAAAATACTGAAAATACTATAATATTAAAATAGTAATATTGTAAACGGCATTTGATTTTGGTTTTTACTAGTATTTCATTTTAATACAATAGGTAATATAAGTCTTTATTAATATTGATATATTGAAAGATATAGTTTAAATCAGTTTCTGGCGTGAACATACTGTTTTTGTCGTTCTTTTGTACAAATATTATCATATTTTCTACCTTCACATCAAATTATATAAATATTTTAAGACCACGACATTGTATTGACAGTAAAATTATACATGAACCCAATTGTAGAGAATACATTTTCAAAGACAAATTCTCCGTATATCTCTGTTTAAATTTCTTTCTGTCTATTCACAGACAAACAGTCGTAGCGATTCTCAATCATGCTATGTCAATATTCGCAAAGACAACAAATGCACACGTCAGGCCCAAATAACGCGTAGGTATGTGCTCCCTTTGCCTGAATGTTTTCAAATTTCGAACCGTTTTCCACCCAAAACTGTAAGTTGGAATAACGCGTAATTTGAACGTACGTCGAATTTGAAAAACCGGTTTCCTCCAACTCTGACTAAAGCGGAATTTGATAAATTATTCAATTCCCAACCGAACTTTTTAAACATTTGAACCACTACTGGTGTTTACATTTACTCTAAAAAAAACCGTAAAAAATTTGCTTTCGACGTACAACAGGATACACTCCAATATCGTACTTTGTTCATAACGAGTTTTACGTTACACTTTTCGAGTGATGTATATAAAATATTTAATTATATTTTCTTTTCATTTTTGTCCAAACTTAATCTCTCTGTAAAAAAAACTGTGCAAAACCATGCATTTCACCAATGAATATTTAAAATAGAGCCTACGTGTATATTTTTCATTTTCACGTTATACAAGCTCAGCTCGTTCGTTAATTCAAATTCGATAAAAGACAAATCCGGAAACAATTTTGCAGAGGAATGGAAGTATCGAGAAGCTTTTAGCGAAAAAAAATTGTCATGCTTTGTAATGGCAATATATTAAAAAGAGATAATTAAAAAAAAAAGAAAAACAACTCCCCCATTAAGGTGTATCGAAACAAGAATTTCGTAAAAGGAACACGCATTAATCATTCGGAAATTCGCACCGAGCGGTGTTCGATAAGTTTCGAGTTCCGCTAACGACTCGGTGAGCGACTCAGCGGCCAGTCCATTATTTTCGAAAAGGGAACGCGCCATTCTATTTTTCATTTTCGCCACGCTCTTTGGCCATAAAGGCTGATGTATGATTAAAGTTCTCGAACGTTCCTTTTCCACGTATCGATGAAAGGCTGTTTGCGTTAGCTCAAATGGATTTTTTTCTATTCATTTTTTATTTGATTACCTTTTCTGTTCTTCTACGTGACTGTTGAATGTTTTCGTTCAGCTCGCGGTGTTTAATGCTCTTGCGTTGTTTCAGCCTACCAGGACGATGAAAATTGCTCTTTGAACTGGAAACGGAACTTGTTTTCACGAATTTATTGTCCTCTAAAGGGACCGAGCAGAGATAGCCTAGGAGTCTGACTCTAACTCGCATTTCTGATTTGTTACGTGCGTTTTATGTAATTTAAATTTCACTTTGTATACCGCGTAAGGAAAACATCGTGAGAAAACCTGCACACCTTAGACATTTTTGTAATAATTTACATTGTCTCTGATGTGTATGAAGCCAAACCGTACTTGGCGGTGGTAGACTAAGGTCTAAAATTCTTTCATATGAGCGGAGACCCGTGTCCAGCAGTGCCCAAATAACGGGATCGGAGTAAAAAAGGAATAACGGGGAAATTTACATACTTTCCTATAACCAAACCGTTTGCGAACGTGGAAATATTTGCTATAAACTTTTATACCCTCTGGCAATCGCATAACGGGTGCGCGTAGATATTTTATTGGGCTTTATGATACCCGTAGCCATAGATCGATCGGGGAAGCCGCGGAAGTTGCGGAAGCGTTTTAGTGCACTTGAAGCGTTCGCCATAAACTAATGTTATTCAGTTTGTTATGCGCCTTTCGGGAATAAAAATGGCGCAGAGCGGGGGACCGGACATAAATTTTTCATGAAGCGGCCATTTTCCAGCAGTCTGGCGAGTGATTGAAAAAAAGCCGTCCGGCAATATCGCGCGCCGTTGATTGGGCGGAGTTCCTTAAGAATCAAAGCGTTCGGAAACTCGATTGGTATTTGAGCGGCGACTGCAGACGGCGGGCCGTTCGAATTTGAAATTGGAACGGCTGGAAGCGATTTATGTTATCGGCTCTTGTTCGATCCTTTTTGACAGTTGCTTGTTACAATTAAGTCGCATACAATTTTTGAACGTACAATCACGCTTGCTACCCTTAGGGGCCTTACGGGTAGGAGACTAACGATTTCCATCAGCTACGGTCCTAATTAATTTCGTTTCTTCTACATTCATCAAAGCCGTCGATTTAAAAAAAAATTACTAAATGATATGTACATTTATCTGTATAACATCAGAGCAATGTATGACTTAAGATATATACGAACATATGTACCTGATAGGATTTTTGACTAATGTCACAAATTGTCCCATTGAAAGCTGCCAAAGAGGTTTCTTTCACACCGGAATCTAAAAGATTAGTCATTCCATTGTCAGAAGTCAATACAAACTCCTGAGCGCTCCGGCGACATCGGAATACGGCTTTAGTGCTCTCATTTTATTAACTTAGGGCTGCCATATCGCTAACTCAACATAAACATTCATTTGTGCTCAAATTTTCTTCAAATAGTATTAACTCAAACAGTAGATGAAGCTCGTCAGGTTTGTAAGGATAGTCATGCTTGGCACTCCGTGCTTTCTGCCTACCCCGTTAGGAGACTTTACGTTATTGTATAATAATAGTAATAATTAACTTAAGTAGTCACAGTAATATAAAAAGCATGATAAAATTGGTTTTGAATCAGCTAGCGAATTGTTTTATCGTACGAACCAAATTGCATCTATGAAGCTTATAAAAATGTCTACCTACATATAAGCCTGTATAAAAATTTAAAACGCAGCGTCCTTATATTAATGCTAAGAGATACATTAAAGACGTAGAATTTACGATAATAGGATTTACCTATTTAACTATATTCTATTCCAGATCGGAGTAATAGGAGAAGAAAATAAAATTAAAATAGTAGAAGTGACAACCCTAAGCGTAATACAAGCGCAAAGCTAGCGAATTCGAAAGAATAGTTTGGTAAACATATCTTGTTGGGACGGAGAGTTTATATGGGTTAGGCGGGATATAGGATGTCAATACGTACCTATTTGCAGCGATGTGTATGTCTATGAATCTTCGACTTTATACGTCTGATGGCTTTTCTGTGGTGAATAAATAGCGTTACAAATGTTACATGAAATTAGTTTATGTAGGTACGCGGATAGAGTTTTGTTTGCGAAGTATTTTTGACGTTACGCAAAAACTTTTCGGGCTCTTACCACCACGAACATACTCGTAAATATACCGTTATGAACGTACGCTGTTCCGTGAAACGTTTAGATGAAGATAAGATGTAAGATGAGATAAAATAGATAAAGTCATGGTCAAAATATGCTTTTAGGTTTTCCAAGCTACTGTACTGCTAGTGTACTGTTTACTTTCAATAAACTTATCAAAGCGAAAAGCAAATTTCAAAAACGTTAATTACCTTTTTGTGAATAACTACACTATTGTGTCATAATCTTTCTCAGTATTCTATACCTGCAGTTCATCGTCTATATTGTTTGAATTCATTAGCAGTTTACATAATACATATATGGATGCGAATTATGCTTTCAGTATTTGAATTTACGGATTTTTAGGCCAAAAATACTTCGTATATTAGACCCAAACGCCACAACAATAACTGTGAGTAATGTTTCCTCGCTCTCAGATTAAACTTCACAAATAACTTGGACCAAAGATATATATTGTACGGATGTAGCAAAATCTCATAAATACACTAGTTCTGCCCCGGGATGTTACCCGCGTAGATTCGTAACCCGTCGATACCGTAGGAATATCGAGATACATACCCTACCTATATGTTGCTCTACAACCTCAGCTATCTTCCAGTGGAAGTCCTATTAAAATCGGTTCAGTCGTTCGAGAGATAAGTTCAGACGAACAGAAAGACACATAGGCAAGAATATAAAAAAAGCTTGTTTGTGTTTTAGTATCGTGTAATGAATTAAGCAGTAAAGAAAACACAGTTTGAAATAACAGACAGACAATTCCATTTTGTTTATATGTATAGATGAACTGTGATACATGACTCCGACCCCACATTGAGCTGATATAAACCCGAGGATTTCGGGGTATTGCGCATCAAACTTCAGATCAAACTCGTAATGGTTCGGAATGATACAGTGTATTGTTACTCTGTATTCGTATTTATGAGATACGCATACATCGTATTTATAAGGGGGAGCCGGGGAGTGATACATTTTACCGACAATAAACCGTCAGCACAGCACTAAATAAACCAATACAACATTTTGGCAATACTGACCTAATCATACTAACGTTAGTGTACATATGTGGGTAGATATACATAAGATTTTTCTCGGCGTGCTCGTCAAAAGGTGAGGCAGTCTGCGTCCGACATTCGGTCCGACCACACGTGGCATCGGCGATCGTTAACACTGATACTAACGAAGAACCTACAATGACTATTCCGTTTTAATATACATTGTGGTAAAATATTGCATCTGCAGCATTTGCAATGTACGATTAAATTACCTTATTTATTATGTTATCTACGAGTACTACTTATTAAACAATTGTATATTGGCTAATTTACTGTTGTGCTGATGAATGATGATGAAATTTTTGTTTATGGGTTCAATGCTCCAGTAGTTCGAAAACTAAGTGGCGAGCCGGGGCTTGTGGGTTCGTTACCCAGTCAGAACAGATATTTATTTGATGAATATATTTGTTTTGTAAACGGCTGCAAAAATGTCTATCAAAGCTGTCTATCTATTTAAGTTTAAGCTGTCTGATTACTATAGCACAGACTCTGCCTAGTTTGGAATCGGATGACCGAGTGTGGAGTGGTCGCAAAATATCATTATTAACATTTACTATGCAATCTATTTCGGTTCATCTGCAATTTGTTGTGACATCTCATTTAGCATTCACTCGTATTTTACATGTCCAAAAAGAAACTGACTCGTTTAAAAGTAAAAATCAAATAATGTTCGCTATCAATAATTACTGTGATTCATTTGTCGAGGAAACAAGTTATGACGTGAGAAATAAACGTGGAACCGTTGTAATACGGACACGAAATAATTGATACCGTCGTTTATTCTATTTCCAGTGAATATTGCAAGGGGTGGGGGGAGTTCTCCCGGCGATGCAGGTGTCGCCCACTATTAATTTATGTTCGGAGTGAGGAGGGTTCCGTCACCCCGCATTACGGTAATGAGCTGGTACGCTCTAAGAGGATTGTCTTAACGAATTAGTTGTGAAACCTAAAGGAGTTTCATCATTATAAGGTGTTATTCCACGATAGGTTTAATCCAGAAAGGATTTCTGTGAGCACAGTACCCCCTCTTTTGAAATCTCTTCTGGCAATTGATTATTATTGAGCGTTCTCTCGATAATTGAAAATATATGCTAGGTCGCAATCGCTTCGATGTCAATGTCAATTGAGTTCAATACTTGCATTGCTCACCATTGGTTGAAAATTCTTCTGTCTCTGAAGTTCTCAGTAGTTACTGTTACTTTAGTAGTTACATATGTACGTACTGCACATGTATTCGGTACTGTAATGTCCTTTCTTTTCTTCTTCTGTTACTAAATTGGTCTTACACGCTCTTCTATTTAACTCATTATCTGACTTTTTAACACGTCTGCGTCATCTTACTTCTAAAAACTTTTGTCCCATTTTCCATCTGTTTCTAATCGATATTTCTACGAATATAGACTTCCTGCAGCTGTAAAGACATCTGTCTCCATATTCTGGAAACAAAGTAAACTAATGATGATGGTACCACAACATTGTGTTTGACATCGAGAATGTTTTTTATTATACTATTATCAAATATTGTACCAATTTTTTCGGTATAGAAAACAACCAAATTGACCAACAAGAGTCGAAACTCATCATAATTTGCCGACTCGTTCATCCGTTGGTGTGTAGTTTTCACATAGTCACTTTCTTATCTGATCACTATAGTGTAGGCTCTGCCTAGGCATCTGACGTGGAACACTCGTAAAGTCAGCTAAAGCACGATGAGCCGTCATGGACCATGGCCTTAAGTCCTCCATTTCTAAGAGGTGACCCATTTTCAACTAACAGGAGAACGATAAAATCGTTGACGGTGATTATGCGGGCGTTGTGTTCATTCCCATTTCGACGTACAAGAGTTTCGGGTGAGTAAATAAAACATGAAGCCGACATTTCTAGCGCTTTGCTCAATATGAAGATGGAGTGCGGAATTATAATTCCCATTAGCATAGGAATCGGCCCGCTGTGTCCACCGGCGACAGCCGCGATTGAATAATCAATCTGCGATATGCTAATCTCTCGCAACAGCCAACCTGACTGCTTTGAACTTATTCCAAGTTGGTTGTATATACCTAACTGGTGTGGAAAATAGTAAAATGCTACTGTGTTCTATTCACGGGTTGTACACTAACCGGTATCAATGTCAATTCGCGATGGAACAGCGTGGTGGAATGCTCCAGGGTGCAAAAAGTGTTGCCATGTTCCTTAAACTCTTTTGGTTGATAGAAAGCAAATCTTCTATTGAAAATTCCTATTGGCATATTGCTAATTCGGGGTACTCGTGGTGCCATCTATTATCGAACAATGGAATAACCCTTAGAGCAATAGAGGGCTGGGCGGAAAACAAAGAAATTAGGACACGTTGAAAGCTTAGTCCATTTACAATTATAACAATTAAATTAAAATGCTAATATAATTGTATGTTAACATAAAATATAAAGATGAAGAAAGGCTTTATACTAATAAAGCGACCGATTGTATAATTAATTAAGTACTTGCAAATGACCACGAATAAATTAGTATTATTATATACAAGTGACGAATAAATTTTCTTTGTTATGCTTTTCTTGTATTCACAAAATGTAATTAGAATTCGTTATTGTTTATGAAAATAATAAAAATGTTGTTGCTCCCAATGTTTTGGAGACGACGTAGTCGATATTTTAATTCCAACCACCACGCCAGGCTCCTAACGGGGTAAGCATAGAGAGCCAAATATCCTTCCAAACCTAACTTAATTTTTCTGCTTTAATTTCTCTTCATATGCGCCGCGACGCGCCGATTTTGGTGACTTTTGACTCAAACCATAGAAGAGCATAACAAACGCATTGCCAAATGGAATTGTAAGGACGGCTCGGTACCGATTGAATAATCAATCAACGATATGCAAATTTACCGCAACAGGCGCTGGAGCACTGGACTGTTTTGAACCCGACCCGCCTGCATTAGCTCGCGTAAAGAGAATACTTTAATATCCATAGCAGAAGGAAATTGGATACTAAAATTATTCCATACCTTTGAAAAGTATTAATAAACGCAGTACATCAAATATGTTGATAGGACTGTGAAACGAGCTTATTAAGTAAACGTAAATACAAAAAACCTATACAGGTTGGCGTGCCTGGATATAAGAAGATTAACCCTCTCGCTAAGTTAAGCTAAGCTATTTCATCGTGAAGTTGATGTACCAACTCACTCCTTTGGTATTCTCTTGCCATTAACAAAGATTGGCATTCTAGGGACCGAGGGTATTATTTACAGCAATGCTCCTGACAATGATTTACGTATTTACGTGCTTAAAGTCTTCAGCGAGTAGGATATGAATCTTTATGCCAAAGTTCATAATCTACTGTAAATTCTGTCATCTAAAAACTAGAATTAACCTAAATGTTTGCCTTTGTTTAACTCACTCCCATAACTACGTAGTTAAGTGGTCGTAGAAAAGAGGAAAAAAGTTCAAACGAGTTAAAAATAAAAAAGCGTTATCTTGATTAGTTTCGAATGAGATTTTATGCAAAGAGGTCCGCTGGAAACTACCTACTGCCATTCAGTTTTATGATTGTATTTTGCTAACAATGAATACGACGGCGGAACCCATCCTAATTGAAACAAAACCTATTATTAGCGAGACGGGAAAAAACGTCTACTATTTCCACGGCGAGGCGCGAACAATAAACCTGTTGGAACTGGTTCGTTCAGATTAAAACCGGTTCGAGAGGGATTTTAAGTGTAAAGCGAGATTACGCGAGTTGACAAGTGGCCGAAAGTGCGACTATTGTTCCAAGTTGGGTCTAAAATTCTGAAGCCGGAGATTTTCGCTTCAGCTTATTATACCTTTTAATCCTCGCCAGCACCTGGGATTAGGATTTAGCCGGGAGCCGTGAGCCCCCTCTTTATGCTACGAACGCCTGACACTTTGATTCTTTGAAACACTTCGTATTTAAATCGTTAGCTTTATTTTATTTTAACTTCACTTCAATAACTCCATTAATACTATGAATCTGTTCAGCTGTCCCAAACGGTGTTGCCCTTTCTTATCGTCTTCCTAATCTCTTGCAAAAGTAACAATAACAATAAATACCATGTATGAAGTAAAAGAGAATTGTTTCTTTACTAACACAAATACACTGCTCGTCACATTAATTCATCTTTATGCTCCTAATATATTCCGTAGCCAAAGAAAGGCGAAGAGTACAGGGAAAAAATATCAATAGAATTCATTTCTTTGCGAATCCATAATTTTAAGATGTAAATCGACGACCGGAAAGCCTGTAACTGCCGCTTCCTGTTACGTTCCGTTGATTCCCGTCCAAGAACGTTTTAGGGGTCAATGTTCCGTCTACGATTAATAAAATGCCTTTAACTTTTATTGCACGATAACTTTTTGTACAACGAGTGTCGTTTTAACGACATTAGCTGAGATATGTATGTGCAACTTCTTTCTGGCTTTCAAATATACTAATAGTTATTTAAGTATGTATGTATTTTACTGTTTCCTTACCAAAATCTTCTTTGATAACTTCCATTTTAGAGTGTATATTTTCAAGTCTCTTTATCCATTTCATTACGTTTATCATTTCAAAGACATAAAAATGTATCTTGTGTTATTGGAATATTTGTTAACTGCTTGTTTTTTGCCTATTCGTCATTTTCGCAGTTAGAAAGACCGATTAGTATCGCAATATCATCTAGCTGGTTTCGACAATTTTTAAGATAGCCGTGGATTATGCTCCTCCATACATCTCCACGAGTCCCGCAGAGATATTGTCGTTTGAATCTTTACGATGAAACTTAACATTGGAATACGTAATGAAGATACCAGAACGATTTTTCCTGATAATATTTCTGTCTCAATGAACAGAACCACATTTCGAGACATATTTCAAGCGAATCGCTACGTTCTCCGAGGCGCCCGGAACGATATATTTGTGTAGATGTTCCGTCACCACAAAAACGGTTGGCCTCGAGCATCCGGAAACTGCGCTCGACTTGAACGTTGTACTTACTTATATATCCTTATGTTCGTTGTATAAAACGTTTCTGACTACACGCGGTAGGGATGTAAATGTATGGAGTTATAAGTAAATAATGAGTACTTAAAGGGAATTGGGAAATTTTTGTTACTAGTTTTCATGAAAGCTAGAAAGACTAGTAAATTGTATATATTTTGGATCTTCAATGTAAATATGTTTTAATCGGTAGGTTGGCTTTACGGTATACAAGTTATGTTATACTGGTGCAGTAGGCTATGTAGGTACCCTGGCTGCTGAGAAATGGATTGCGGATTCAATTTCCATTAAAAGCAAATTGGTATTTGTAAGATGAGGATGAGTATTTGTACTATTATTCAGTGTTAAAACATCCATAGAAATTGGTTATAACTAGCCTTTTTCCCATATCACAGGCTCTGCTTATTGCGAAATCATATGACTCTAAAAAGGTAAACATTAGATATGCGTACATTACGAGCATGTCACTTGTAAAAGTAAGATTCAATTCAGCGCCACAATAAATGTACAGCGGCTAAATCGTGGAACGGAATAAAACTCGGAACGTTCAAATGCACGCGGATTTTGGAACAGCGGGAAAGGCGCAGAATGCAGCTTTTATTTAAATCCGCTGAGGGAGATTAAAAAATCAGTAGTTGCGGAGGTGCTCTCGGTTATTTATCGTCACCTGCCTGCTTCCTAGAGCGCTTTAGATGTATCTGACACTTTTATTATAAATGGCGAAGACCGAGCGCCGGTGAAACTTTTAGCACCGCGTAAAACGACAAGTTCATTCATAAACTATTTAGATAAATCTACATGTAGTTTAAGATACGACGCAGTGGTTAGCGGTGTGTTGCGGTCTTTATTTTTGACTGTATTCATGTAACACTTATTTTTGTTTGCGAAGTATTCTTTGGAACCGCTAAAAATGGGAATGACGTAGCAAATTACTTTGGTATTTAGCAGCGTACATATTCGTAAAAGGCTTGTATTTGAAATGATTATTAAAATCGCATTCTTACCGACTAATATTGTTGTTAACATCTGTTACTAGCTCGACTAACAGGTCGCATATCTACAGTTCAATTAGAGGGTATCTATGAGTGGCAGTTTGGTACTTTAACATGAAAATTTATGACAAAATTGACGAAATGAATGTCTTTTTTTTGTTAAATATAAAACGTAAAGTCTAATTTGTTACTTCACTCTTTAATATCGCGAAGTTGTTAGATTAACTTCATTTATAACAGCCACCGTGCAGAGACACGCAAGTCGTTTCCGTAGAGCAGCGTAGAGCCGGCGAGTATGTGTCTGACACTTTTATTATATACGACAACGGACCGCATTGTTCCGAAACTTTCTGCACGAGCTTTTAACTCTACATCCAGTGTAGAGTTAAAATACTGGCAATGTTTTATATAGTTCCTCTCGAATGTATGAAAAATGAATTCCCGTACAACATTAAGTAAGTGTATTGTGTATTCGTGACTTGAAATAGCTTTATGATTAATGGATTTAAATATTTATGCTGTGCAAGATACGTTTCTCGTACATTGTAGACATTATTTCAAATCCTTTCGAGAACATTCTAAATCAATATTTTGAATTTCGAGTATATGTGTGTTTTATAAGATGAATTTCTATTACAATTTACTAGTAACAATAACGAAGACATTCCATTCGAACCGCAATAAACTACGTTTTATCTGTATTCCGACACAATTATCTCTGTCTGTTTGATGAATGCTTAAAGTTTACAAACTTGTGGTGTTTGGTGAACGCCATTGTTACCGCGGGCGTTAAATAAAACAGCGACAATCCCAGCTTCCGAACAAACATTTGTCCCACACAAATATTTGGGCCCTCCTTAATTTCCAACGGAGGCTATCTTCACAGCAGTGTAACAGTTTGCACGATAATATATCGTAAGTTATTCGTTTATATGACGTTTTCCGAGGTGTGTGAAGTCTACCAATCCGCATTTGGCCCGCGTGGTAGACTATGGCCTAAATCCCTCTCACTATGAGAGGAGACCCGGACCATTAAAGAGTGAAAAAAAATATCGCAGAGTTTTCGTATCGCATGTCCCTGCTTTTCTACTTATACATTATGGTCGTTTTACCATATGGTAAATACCATACCATGTGGTAAATACCTTTTACCATATGGTAAATACCATACCATATGGTAAAACAGGCTGACCGACTGACTTACTGACCAACTGACTTAGCGATAACCTCTTGTATTCGCAATCAATTCGCAACATAATATGCGTTGGAACATTAAACGTCGTAGGACAAAATAACAATTTTATTTACGCCCAATTTATTCTGTTTAAATCATTCCAATAAAAATAATGAGGAATATCTGAATTATCGCGGTACGTTTTGAAACAATTTGTGGCCGAACCATCCTATCATGTTTTGTGTCAAAACACTGCCCGACCCTCAAGGAGTTGAGGCCAGTGCGAGGCGGCATCTCGGCGATGCGCCCGCTAAATATTTGACCTCTATTGTTGACCCCACACCTCCTGTTGACAGACCGGATATAACAGGGCTCGGTCGTAGGTTGTTGACTGAGGAGCTGTAGGTATACAGGGTGTAGGGTCCGTAGGTGCGGTCAGTTGGTTATAGATAAATGTTTGACTTGCAAATCAAATAGGGGCGGTCTAATGTTATTGTGTTACTTGAGTTGCTTTATGTACACTATATGCAGTTCACTATTTATAGCTCTATTCTACCTGTCTGCGGAAAAAGCGCTGCAGCTGCTTTTTGCTGCAATGATGTTTTCCAATGTCGAGATGGGAATTAGAAATTAGGAAGACATCTTCAACCCACCCTGATAAATTGTAGTGTTCATTTTAATAGCAGTAGTACGTAGTAGCCCATTAAGGGTTTTATTAATAATAATATTATCTTAGTATATCACAGAGAAGGCAACCTAATATTCATGCCCTAAACACAAATATTTGTATTTCGAAAATCAAACCTACAACGACTTAGCAGTCAAGCTTAGTAAGAACTGGATTCACAAGTCAGTCTATGAACGTTCTTTAACTACATATCCTTTAACTAGATAGATAGGGTATACAAAACAAATTACAATTAATCTTTATTGTTCTTACTGTAAGAAGACGAAGAAAATGACTGCAGATACACAGAGCAATACCGTATCGCGGCAACCATTTCATAATTCGCAAAGACGTTAACCACAACATAATGAAGGATCGTTTTATCGTTAGCGATAATTGAACGAATTAATGGGAGGATAATGCGATCGCAATCGGCGCTTTCGTTTCATGCCGCCGTCACGGATACTGCCGGTGAATAATTAAAAATTATTGACAGAATATTATTGACAATAAAAATATTGACAGAATATTAACATTTCGGTATGCACTTAAACAATTGTGACAGTCGTATTGTTATCATCACTTCGCTTAGTGATCGTAATATTCTGAATTTAAATAGTGGATTTCCATTTTGATACAGCAATAAAGAGACCTGCAAATGAATTGGTTTAGTGTAGAGTTTTTCCTAATGTACTCGTACTAATTACATTATATTCGTGTCATATAATAATAACATAGAATGTTTAATATACCCAGATACATAACAAACTGTGCTTATCACACAAATGTTTTTCCTTTGTAGGAATCGAATCGAAATCCTCCCGTTTAATAGTCAGTCTGTAACCACTGTACCAAGAAGCTAGTTAAAACTGTGGCCTAAACGTCCTCACTATAACTGGAGATTCGTGTAATATTGAAGTTTTACAAAAATAAATTAAAATGTAAATAAATTGTAGGAGCTAAAAAAAACTTCGTACGTTACACAAATTGGATTCTACATACATGTACTCGCAAATTAAATTGAAGCCCCTACCACTTTAAGTCGACTCATTCGACTACAGAATTGCCTCCATCGAGCGCCCTCCATTGAACAGCGCACGCACGTCGTGAATGACAATGAGAATTTATAAAAAACGCCTGAATATTTCCCGCTAGGAAGTTATCTTTTCTTATAGGAAATTTGATAAAACGCCACACCGACATTTCGCGTTCAAAACGTTAGGCTGTTGATAACTTAAAAACTTGCTTATAATAAATGTTCGAATTGTTTCATCAATAGGCAGATATAAAAGTTGCTGATGGAGCGTGATAAATTATTAGCATCACCTAATTACATAGGTATGAAATATACATACATCCCTGGTATTATAATTGTGTGTTATTTTAGGTCAAACAGCCCGCGAATAAAAGGCTTTTTCTTTCTGTCTCTCTTTCTTTCAAAGTAAAAAGAAGTGAAAATACAGACGAAAAGAAAAAGAAAAATAAATTTTGACTAAAATATGACGCTCATGTAAATATGTATATTCAAGACTTAACTATAACACATAAGTAACAATATCACGCTAAAATAAATAATAATTCGACTACAAATACCACTAACAAGCCAATAACTAAGCGCCGGAGCCTAATTAACTGCGAATAATTACAAATAATATTAAATTATATTAAATTTACAAGCTAATCCAATTAACATGCATGTCGGTAGCTAATTGGATCAGGGTACGACAAAATTATGTATATACTCAGTTACTGGGAATCATTATATTTCTGTTACATAAATACTTTAATTAAAAGCATTGCGTTATATTGGAAATGACGTAATTATGGCAGAAACTAGCTGTAACCAAAAGAACTAATTTTGTTACCAAAAGAATTAATTTATTGCTGTCATAACGGCATCTGTAGCACTTGTTTGAGTAAAACGTATTTTCCCTTGGAAATGAGATATTTTCCGACAAAAACACCTACGTCACTCTTTTGCCTTCCATACCAAAAATCACATCGATCCCCTGCTCTGTCTTAATGAGGATCTACACAATAATGTTTAATGCTATTTATTGACTATGAAAACATCATCACCCCTTTTTTCCAATATCAGCTGACTTTGGACATCTAAATATGTCAATCACTATATTGATAAATATTTCATATTTCTAGAGATCAATCATCATCAAATACCATATCAGTCAGAAACTTTATCGCGATTTAAAAACATGTGATAAAATCCGTTTACAATTTTTTTTTAATCGCAAATAACATGAAAACTGAAATCTTTTTATATATTTACATACATGGAACAAGTAAGTTTGCTAGCGTTCAAACTATAAGTATCTAATTTTTCCACCCTTCGGGATACGCGAATTTACAAGCCGAGTAACGAATCTCGATCGACATGCGATAGTCCCCGGACCAAGGGTTGCCTCTTAATGAGGGACTAAGGGATCAAGGAATCTCGTGAGGATACTATTTTAGGGGTTAATACTGTAGGCATGTTTTTAGTTTTACGTTCAAAATTTACTGTAAGTTTATTTATAACACACATCAAAAAGACCGCTAATATCATTGTAAATATTATAAATAATTTAATAATTACTCTACTCAATCAGCAATTCATTGTTTTAATAGCAAGAAGCGATAATCCCGAATTGACCTAAATTTCTGCTCTAATATTTAACAAAGCAACCCGCAACACTATTGATAAAAAAGTATTTCTTTGTTTTTCGATCATCAATATCCTCATTCATACTATTAATATCAATTTATCTCCCCGTTTATGTCACCGGAGTGGTCTCGTGCATTGATTGGCCAAATTTGTCGGGACAAGTGAAGTCTGACCTAGTAAAATTATACGATGTATAATAAACCACTTCAGTGAGTTCTATTTAAAAGTTTTTGCTCTGTCACAAAACCAGAAATATATTGCTAACGGTATTGTTTAGAATCACTGAAATAACTAGCTTAACAGACGGTGAAACTTTTGTCACGTTGTTTGAAAAGAAAAACATTTTAGGAAGTCCACGAAATGTATTAGAAGTAAACAAGACAAAGCAAAAGACAGTGTTCCATGACAGTGTTCCAAACAATGGAACTATTCAGTCATTGGAAGCGACCGGCTGCCATAGGAAAACATTTATCCGAAAGTTCCTTCGTCAGCCTCGCAATAGACTTTAATTCGAGCAGTTTTCGATGTCTTTCGCAGATTCGACTCGAGTAAATCAAGTGTGTCCAAAGTTCCCCAGGATTCTATAGCGATTTATTCGGCAGTTAGACGCCGTATCTCCGAACGCATCTCTCGGATCGCTTAATGAAACTTAAGAGAATACTTTCCCGGCAATCCAATATGGCCGCAGCCGAGTCCCGCGGATTTATTTCGCACTCGATAGGATCGCGATACGACGCTCTCACCACACGTAATTTAACTTCCCCAAAGCGGATTTATTTCGGCATCAAAAAGAAATTATATGGACAAGTCCCTGAAATATTGGAAGCTCACTCCCTTATGGCCTGAACAGACTAGGTAAGAAATTTCAAGATTCCAGCATTATGTGGAGTCACACTGTATTGGTTTTGGAGACTTTTATCGTCCGTTACACATGTTATTTTCATTTTAGTAACGTTTCCTAGGGGTGTTAAAAGTAAAACAAATAGTGTGTGTAGGTTAATAGTACTCGAAGGTCTAAGGAATGTTATATACACCATGGATTTGTTACCTGATCCTTTAAACTCCTCTCTCCCCACTCGTTTCTTTTCTCTAACTAGCCATTGCGCTTTGTTCGGGATCAGTTTTATTACCGAATTTATTTTTATCAGCTCCTCTCTCAAAGACGAGCTGTCGGATACCTTTTAAAAGATATATATTTGTCCCTCTACGTGTATTTAGTTCCTGTCACAAAATATTTACGCTTTTAAAATTCCATTTGCGATGTCTCAGAAATTTATTTTATGAGACAAAAGTCTAGCCACATTCATTATATGGTGTACAACAATGAAGACGGTTAAGTAGTATCATACTTATTATCCTTACTTTTCCTCGAGAAAGA
Organism: Myscelus amystis hages; assembly: GCA_018244895.1. Lineage (NCBI taxonomy): Eukaryota > Metazoa > Arthropoda > Insecta > Lepidoptera > Hesperiidae > Myscelus > Myscelus amystis. The sequence goes on along the minus strand of DWQT01000282.1, from coordinate 2,558 downwards.
AGTAGTATAAGTTAGGGCGTGAATTAAAAAGTTTTTAGTGCGAAAAAATTCTCACTTCTACTCCCGTTATCCCAACTATAGTGTAATGTGGACTTCTTGTACAAAGCCTGTCGTATTCATAATTTAAAAATAGCTATTCTTTAAATGTACAACGTATACTTTTGTTTTAGAAATATTACTGCACTGGATTTGGACTAACTACCTACTTGTCTACAGCTTCGCGTTTATTGCCTGGTTTAGTAAGTAGTACATAGATTTCTTTTTGTGTTGGTCAATTCGCTATGGCTTATCGGAGGCCTATTATTAAATGCGTATTTTTCTATTCGGCCCAAAATGTTCATATTCGGGTCTATTCGTATTACCGCCGTAGTTCGAACGACTTAAATTAATCATCGTATCAGTAGCTGAGAGGAATGGTTAATTAAATTATTCCGTGATTGAGCCTCCGTTAATGATTTCAAATCGATGTTTCCAATACCGCATGTTTATGTGGCGTTCCGAATTAGTACTCTATGTATTATGTATATCTATAATATGGCAATTACCCACGTACCGATTAAAATAACACATTAAGTATTAAATATTCCTGTACGTTAAAACTCTTAACAGCAATGTATGAAATTAGTGGATGTAAATATTCAATTTTCCTTTACGTACATGAAACGTTTAAAGAGGCACTGTTGTGATTATACCTAGAAAAGGTTGAACTGCACGTTCTTTCTATGCTTCTGTTCCATAAAATAGGTTTAAAAATCGATTAACATCTCGGCAATAAGTCCCGAACTTTTAAACCCATCTCGCTCCAATTCCTCTGAAACCGCGCCAAAAGCACGTGAAAATAGCGATATCGCACTCGTACGTTTAAGCAAATGTTTAACAGTAATGTCCTTTATAAAATGTTATGTTATTATCGTTTATTTCTTTTTATTGTAGTTGGCTACCGCCTTATAAAATTCAAGATCGCAATCATGATTTGATCGTTCCAAAAATTTCTCTCAACAAATGTTCTGTTTCAGATTTAATTTTAATCGTATCGTTTCTATCTCTAACCTATCTTAAGAGAAGAAAAGCAATTGAAATGCACCATTTTAAAACGTTCTTTAATAATTACAGAAATCCCTACACTATATCTTCTGAAATCCGCACATAAATCAATAATCGATAATTCAACGTCGGCCCCAAACAAATTGCATCTACAAAACGACATAGCGTCACGCGCGTTGCGAATCGGCTCATCCGTATTCCATCCGACTTGTTTCACTAATTAAATCGGTCGTTTTCATTGGCACATAAATCAACAGCATCGTGCACTTGAAGCTTTACGAGTTGCGACCCGCGAAATCCTCTTCCGACGAGTACATGAATATCTGTTAGAACGCGGAGTGTATTTTTCAATGTTGGCAATGTTTGAACGAGCGGCACTCCATCATTCATGTACGCTGTTAACATTCCCGAGTAAAGCTGTATAACGTTTAAGATTTAAAACTCTTTAGCGGGGAAGTTGGCTCGAGTATATATTTAAGCGTACTCCCGCCCGAGTTACAGGCGTTACGTGAAATACTGAACTGTGAATTCTAGCAGCGCTTATATGCATTTTCTTGCAGTCCCGGCCATTCGAAATGGGAAAAAGAACTTTAAAGTATTGTGTTTGCTCAGAATTATTGAATTCGCACTTTCTTACTTCGCAATATTTTAAAATGCACAGAACGGATATCCTTTGTTCGCATTGCATAATAATAATAAGTCTATCCTCGTGTTTTGTGAAATAATTTTCTTCCATTACTGTACAGTAACAATACTTTCACACTTCAAGGAAATAAAATTCCACCGATATCGTCGTAATCCTGGTCGAACTGTTCAAGAAATCGTCACGCTAAGATCTTTTACGAAGTTTTCGTCAGAGCCGGGGGTTCAAACACGAAGTTTTGTAACACGTAGAGAATCGATAGAAACCTAATGAGATCCGTTTACGAGGCGAAGCTGCGAAAACATTACCTATGTACGTAATTCGGTGGATGTTTAGTCGGAGCAGGGCGGAAGGCAATTTTCTATTTCTGACGGAAGTCGAAATTATCTGTAATCAATCGGACAAAAGAAGAGAATGAACACAGTTATTTCTCTTCGAGTCGGCAATTTATCACTTGAACCATTTGTTTCGCGAGTTGTCAGCCGGCATTGTTTACTGGGCTGCGGAATGCTCAGATGGATATGATTAAAGAGCGGGGACGGAGTGTGTACGAGGGTCTTAATGGATCTCGAGATGTCGCGAGGCTCGCCAGCCACACTTGAAGAAATCGTTATTGTTAATGACGTTTCGTTGACTTCCGTGTTCCTACTTTTAACATTCCGAATATCGTCTTTAAATACATAATTCTACGATTCACTCATTTTACCATATAAATTGAACAATGGTACTGACTAACACATACAGCAAAATTTCCTTAGAACGTATAGAATAAAGCTACCGTAAAATAAAATTTAAATTCATATTCTACATCATATTGTATGATTTAATTAAGTCTCGAAAGCCTTACTTAAGGTTTCAGCAGTTTACGAAA
>DWQT01000281.1:0-25335 GCA_018244895.1 Myscelus amystis hages | reverse complement strand
CCGGTCTACCATAGCCTGAAGGGCGCACAAAGCCGAAGTATGATAACTGAAACATGACTTTCATTAAGTGTATGTATACACCTTATCATGAATAAAACAATTTGAATTGAATTTGAAAACTACAGTACTTAGGTATTGTCCCAGATAAACGTCGTAACAAATGAGGTTTTGCAACTGTACCACTTTACAGCGTTTAATGGCTCGAATAATTTCAGCTATTGCATGTTTTGTCCCTTTCTTACTCCGTGTATTACAGTTTTATTAGAAAAGGATGTAACGTGCAATACTTAATACGGCCTTCACGACATGTGAAGCGAAGTGGGTAAATAAATTTTATTAATTCATAATATGTTATTTTATTTATATACAAGACTTGTCGTGTTTTAGTTTAATATTATATTTATAATTCGAAGTTTGTATTTAATTAATTACTAATATCCTAATAATATCGCCGGGTACTATAATGAAAATGTTAAATATAGTTTCACTTCACCCTCTGATAAACACGGAGGGAGCTTCGCTTAATGGAGCTTTGATCAGTCTCGGATACCCTTGACATTCGCACATAAACAATAAGGTCATACGAATGTTATAACAGGGCTTCGTGTTGCTTTCCGAGAAACGGCTTAGCTATTGTAATTGTGTAGTAAATAAGGCGCTTTTCACATGAGCGGTTCGCGGGGGACGAGCAATTAAAAACACTCTCGTACTTATGATACCGCGCGATTAAAGAAACGCGTCTGTCGAGAAATGTTAATACTATAAGGTTTTTTTTAAATGTTTATCATACATAATGTTACACCTAGTTATATAAAAAATACTGGAACTAGTCATAGAAATATTTGGAATAATGTAAATCAAACCCTCCGTGCAGCGACCAGGGCCATCGGGCTGCACCACCACTCTCTCGTGTACTTGTACAATTAAGTTACAAGTGTAAAGGGCGTTATTAGCATACTAAATACCTATGTTTTTATGTATTATTATATGAATTTTGTTTTGTCGCCAAAGAGTTTGATGTTGGACAAAACAAGATTTTGTTATTATCAAAACTCAATTTCAATTTCATGCCCTCGAAAATCTTTGAATATTAATTTATTTGCTCTTTATTGATACTTTTAAGAAAAGGTGGACTAAATGCCTGATGTCTAAATTAATTAGAAAATTTAATCCACTCTCCGAAGTAACGTCAAGTTTAATATTTAACTGTGTAAAGTTCTAAGAGTGTGTGAAACATTGAAAATATTTTCTTGTTTTGATAATTGATGCCCCGACTGCTCCATTAGGGACACAGGGTTGTGTGAGCCAAGGAAAATAATGTAAATGTAAAAAAGAACCCACAACCTTCTGAATGTGTCCATCTGAAATAGAGTCAGTCAATACCAGAGTCAAATACGGTTCTATTTAATTAATAAACAATTATGATTTTCCGTAGTGACACATTCACATTCATATAACATGATTGTAAAGGTGTGCGCACCCATTCCTATTCAGTAGGACTCGGGCGCGTCTGTTGCGCGACACAGAGAACCTATTGTTTGGTATTTCAGTCCTCGCAATATTAAGGCAGCCATCTTATATTTAATGGAAAATCAAAGCCTCAATTTAAGTTACAATAGAAAGCTCAAACCAATACAATGGGCCAATTCAATATAACTCCGCAAATTGATTTTGCTTCGCTGAAATCAGCCAATTCCTAAAAAATCAAGTGTACTAATTGCTTCGTGAGACGGTAGAATTATAAAAGATCTGATGAGTATTTCACTTAAACGAGTACTCATGTTATTGATTATTAACGTACAAATTGAATATTTAGCGCGTGTATTTTGTATCGCTTTGTATTACAAAGAAAACGGAAAGGCATCTAAAATCTTTTTCATTGTTCGCATCAAGAACTCTAAAGACAAAGTCTAAAATATATGTAATCAAAATTAATTAATTTTATTAAGAGGATTATAGAAAAAAAAATTACAACTAAATTTATAAGGACAGGGATATTTGGCACTCGGTGCTTTCTGCCTACCCCGTTAGGGACCTGGCGTGATGGTTATGTATGTCCTGTAACAACTATCCAAGCTTTAAATGTGTTCGTCATGCAGACACTCCTCGTCACTCTTCTGTTCGTCGTTCGTCGGCTTCTCAATTTCATTCATTAGTACCGTTCTTTCATTCGTTCACTACGTTCGGATACTTGCATCTAATGGTTACCAAATCGTACCTATTTGGAAACTTATGTCTATGCAAAAAAAATCAAATGTGTCCGACATTGCTTATGCTTAGCAAGTCGCGTGGTCAATCTTAAGCATACAGGCTACACCAATCCCGCGTCACTGGAATTGTCTTTTAACAATATCAGGGAGACTCGTACCGAGCAGTGTGTCAAATAGTTATTTTTGGAACAAATGACAACAAAACTAGCCGAAATCGAAAGCAGTATAGATAACTGTCCGTATAATTTATCATAATATTAGAATGACATTAGTAGTGACACCAGGAGGAATAAACGTAAGTAAACTGAGCCGCACGATCGAGCTTATGGATGGATAAATATTTATAACGCGCCCAGTAACATCCTCTGCACTCGGTGTAGGTATGTTTATTAATGGAGCTCATTAATATTTATTGCCAATAACTGAGCGATAGGCCTTTGTTTTTCAAAATAATACAGATTTCATTTGAGATCTTTTTATAAAAACGATCGTTAAAAATACAATGTTCAATGTTACTTTGTGTGACGAGATCGTATGTAACCGGGTGTTAATGATTGTTCATACATATACATATATTTTATGAAAATAGCCAACATTAATAACTTAGAAACCGTCTATAGGTACATTGATAAACAGTTTTTAAAATCGGTTCCTTGAGAGATTACAGTAATATTTGGTATAAACTATGTAAGCTATCCTTTTAATATCACGGTGCTGAAAGTTTTCGAATTAGGCTCATATCTATTAAAGTGGTAACAACATGTCGCTAGCGATACGCGAGCGAAATATTAAAGAAGCAGTCGCGCCGGCGGCGGGCTGCACTGCGTGGCCCGCTTCGTGCGCGGATATACTCGTAGAACGAATGGCCGATTAAGCTACGAGAGGTCGTTCATGAGAACTTTTGTAATAACCGGACCTTTTTGGTGATACATATTTGTGTGTAGTTTGTCGGAGTTTCACCATCCACCGCACACGTTGCGACGCAAACATTATCCCGTCGCCCCCTAAATTTGTTAACTCACCATCTGTTCACTACAAACATTGCGAATGCTATTAAATACTCGATTCTCGCTTGTGAACTTGCATTGCGTATGATATTAATATATAGCGCTATTTTGTTATAGAAACAGGAAAATGCAATCTTCGCCGCTTATGACTACTCCGTCGTTTCTTCGAATTAACTCATCGCCTATCATATTTGTATTTTCTCAACCGACATCGGAGGGCTTCAATGCCCACGAGAGGGTCTTACCGTCCACTTTGACAAATACCGAGTTCGAAAGATATACAAGATCTGTAATAGCAATGTTAGTGCAAAAACATTTGATGTACTATTTCTTTGGTTGCGGGAAAATCTTCATTGGATACCGCAGCTCTTAGGAAAAGGCCTCTTGTCTGGTGTTATAGACAGTAAGACCTTTTTGGGCCGCTTAATGTACATATTTCAGGAGGCTCAGAGAAAACGTTATGTAATTTGTTTCGGTACACCATATTACAGGATTGTCCTTGTTTATTTTAATGGTAAATATATGTGTTTAGAGTGTTATCTCGAATATTCCTTTATTCAAAGGTTTTGATTATGAATAAAAATATTTTCCGAATAATTATTCCGCACAGAAAATTTGCAGCTACGTGGTTTTATTATTTTTCTATTGTGAATATGACATTTCCGCATTATTCATTTACTTAGAACCAATTTGTAGGACTTACTATATTTTACTACATACATACCTACATATATCTAAAAATCATTGAGATGATCGATGACTAGTCAACGAAGATGTTATAATACATCTATTGCAATACAATGGATCAAACAAAAATTATTTTTTTTATGTCCTACCCTCGCTATTCTTTCGTATTGTGTAAAACGCAAATATTGTACAAATCACTCGCTAAGTTATCGTTCTCGATCATAGCTTAAAAGAGGCCTCGTCGCTTGAAACAACGTGAACGCGAAGCCATCAGTCGACTTTCATGCCTTCGTTTGTCTCCACGGTGAACTATTGTGAACTGTTTATTTTGCAGCGGTGTTCGATAGCATTTAGCGCTTTATTTAATTTCATTACGCCAATGGAAACCGGCTTTAATCACTTTTGGAGATACGCAGTATAAACTACGCTGTTTTGATTACAAGTACCCAATCAACTGAAGTTTGAATAATGAAGTGTTGTAAGGACGGAGCTTACTGGTAATACATTATTTTGATAAATAGGCAGTTATTCAGTTCGACAGCGACAACAGCTTTTCGAATACAAGTCGAAAACTGGACAAGCGACCGAACATTTATTTGAGAAGCATTTATTTTGATGTCTCCTACAGTTTATTACACTACGCAACCATTTTATTATACTCTCAAATGATATCAGGAAAATGTTGTTCAATGATATAGAAACGAAACGGAATAAATGTTAGTTCGACATCACTAAATGTTTTTCCAACAAGTAACCGCATTTTATCCGAGTCGTACCTAAACCGCCCGCCCTTCTCAGTTATTCGGTAATCATCCTTAAGGCTGTTATTACTTCCGAGGCTTACGTCACAAAGGATATTCGGAATGGTGTTGGGGGGTGATATTTCAGACAACAAGTGAATTCTAGTCGTGAAGGACTAGTAAATGTTTTTGGAGTTGCGTAATGAATTTATCTGTTTTCAGAGACTCCAAAATTATTTGTGTTCTTTTTACTTATCGCTGTCGTTGTTGTTGATGTAGCTTCGTGATATCCGTGGAAAATTTTAGAAAGTTTAGAGAATTATAGAAATCTAATTATATTGAAAATTTCGATACTTAATGTTACATTGACAGGTCAATAATTTGAGACAATAGGTATTTTATTACATCGCAACGATGTTATTTGTCGGGTGGGACTTTTACAAACATGAGTGATAAGCTTGAGAGCTTATCTCATCATCATCAGTCTGTTTTAGTACACTGCTGCGGTTGTTGCTCAGACATCCTAGTCAGAGGGTATTTGACAAATCCTTATTCACCTTGCGACATCTCATTCATTCCAACATTTCTGTTCTTCGGTAGGTAACATTAATTTAAGCTAATCTACTGAAGTAAACTATAGCTAATTAGATATGCCATTGAGCTATTGCCACGTCTCTCCATGTTAGACGTCAAAGGAGGTTTGATAAGTTATCGGCTAACATTTTACTAGCATACCAAGGATAGTTGGGCGATAACACAAGTGAGGGTTTTGTGTTCGCACGTGCCGCATAACCTTCGTGCTAAGGCTCTAGTCAAATCTTGAACACCTTGTACCGCTAACCCATTACGACCAGCGAGGTTTCACATAATACATTTGCATTTCTCACACGAGCGCGCAATCCGCTGCGGAAATTACAATACGACAATACCCATGAAAACAATCGAAAAGCATTAAAATATGACTATTCTTTATCTCTCTGCTGGGCCAAATTCTTTTAAATCAGCGTATAATTTAATCAGGTTGATATAACATAAAATATTGTACGTATAAGTAAGAAAAATGGCCTTCTTCGATAAATTTTCCTGTAATCTATTATGGTTGCCCAGAAAGATTCTAGCTCTATTACCATCATGACGAGGCTTATTTCAAGCGGAATATCTTATAATTAATAATGGAGCTGGAATATGAGGATATCCTTGGTTCGGCTTAAGGCTTGCTGATTTGTATGGCATGGGCAGTCGGCCAACTTGAACGATATTAAAATAGATAATATAAGTCTTAGCTAGAGTTTTGTTTGATTATGTCTAGGCTTGAATATCGATGTTGCGGGTGTGGGCGAATGAGAAAGGCTAAGAACGGGTGAAAACGGGTGAGAACAGGTGAGAACGGGTGAGAACGGGTGAGAGCGGGTGAGGCCATGAATTGGCTTGTTTCGTGGTCTGATATTTGCTACACGAAGCTATCTAACAGTTACTACTTTGTAGGTAACATTTATATGTAGGCAATAAATACGTAATCTTTATTTCATCCACTCTCTGCTAGCTTTATACATATCGCGATAATCTGTGGCTATAAAAAGGCAAAATCAAGTTAAACCACTTATCAGAGCTAAATTGAGTTTTAGCCACGTTTTCCACCGTAAGCTACTAACGTCGAAATGTATAAAAATTATATGTGTGTGCTGTTTTTATGAATTTTTATTATTCATTTCATATCTGTATATCTACATATGTACATATTATGTATATAAAACAGGATTTAGAGTGACAGGTTGTGCCAGAAATCAATGCAAAGCTGAAAACGCTAAACCTAGAGTCCTGAAAATTTGCTCATAGGTCGTTTATGTATTTTGGGAAATTGCACCACTAATAGGGGTAAATATAAGGAAAATTTGTCGGTTTGGAACTGAGAGACTTATAATTTTATATTCAAGATCTTGGTTAATAAAAACTTTTATGCAATGACTGGTTTTTGTAAATGCAATATTTACAACGCGGCCTTAAACGATACATATTACGTCTGCTCGCATGCTATGTTCTCGTCGCTTTGTTCTCTTTGCGAGCCTCATTACTCTCTACTAAGCAGCGGTTGGACAAGGGTTCGTTGCGTGGCGCCCACACGCTATGATTTACGGGTTTACTGTTACTGTTTAAACATTTATTTCATCTAAACGACGCGCACGGGTTGAAGGGGGGGGGGGGGTAGAGACGGGATGAACTCCTTGCTCAGCTCTGTACTGACACATCACGAGGGAAATTGCTCGGCTTACATAGCTAACCATACTTGGTATGTTAGATAAAAGGGTAGATTATTATTATTCCACCACGCCAGCTCCTTAACGGGGCAGGCAGAAAGCACCCAAAGCAGCCAAAAAATACATGTAATTTCAATTTGTTCATTTTTATAATTTTTAATTTATTTTATTTATACATTAATTTTATTTTAAATCTTTTTGGAACATTTAAAAGAGAGTTTAGTTCTGGTAAAAGTTGAAAACGGATATCCGTAAGGATGGAAGAATATCAAGCTGATTATTGGCGCAAGCTTGATAACTTCTGAATATTAATAAACGTATATGTATATATTATTGTGTGCGCCGCATGGAATTATTGTTATCTATAACTTGAACGTATAATATTAGTATTCCATAGATCATGACGAAATTCAGATGCTAGATAATATTCTGTTCACGATATTACTAACGCCTCGGCTAATAGTTAGGAGCACCCTATATAATAAATAAATAACTTTTTTTCTATATAACGAATGAAAAAGCTATTCTTTTCGAAGAACGGTTTAGTCTCTCAGTCTTTCTCATTATTGGAATGACGAAATGAATAAATAAAACAAACAAGAAAAAATGAGCCAGTATGAGTATACTTTGTTATTTTATTTTTTTTAATGAAATGCGTTATGATAATTGTGCATCTGTTTGCCTGTTTATGTTTAGGCCGACATCATATAAATAGCAGTCTTGTGCAGTGTTCAGTAATGGTATGCGTTTGGGTTCAGTATCAGCTGTTTTTATAAAATTTCCATCGCTCCAGTCCCCCGGCGAAATGTTAATACAAAGATTATGCAAAGTATCTTGTTTTAAGTGCAAGAGGACTGCAGTTAAGAAGCTTAAGAGTTCAGTTTTATTGAGATTAATTTTATAAATATTAGTCGAGATGTTGTCAGGTTAATCTATTTCTATTTCATATTTTGAAGTAGATATCTCACTGATATTGTTTAAAATATAAATATCTATGTGTACTTAGTTTATCTAGTAAACTGTAACTCTAACGCTACCTCATATTACAGTATTTAACTTTATTAAATAGTTCGTGGATTTTTCTATTAAACTTAAACTTTTTTCATATTCTCGCAATTTAGATGTCTTTTACAAAACGCTCAGAAATAGGCCTCAACTGGAACTTTGTAACAAAGTCGGTGAAGTTACTAAATAACTTTGAAATTTTTCGACTCATTCATTCAAAGTAGTAATGATTGGGCGTAGTCGATTATTCCCCTAACAATTCTTTTATCAGTCGTGAATATGCAAATGTCCTTATTTGCATTCCGTGTCGAATTTATTCACAATCAATTCAAATATTGAACATTGTTAAACAATATACCGACCGCGCTAAAAAAAACATCGCATTTTCGACCGTCCATTGTTTACCGCGTTGAAAAAGCGCACCAAAAAAGTAGCGTCTCGTAACGAACGCGATAAACCGCGAGCGAGCGACATGCAAACTAAATGTTAAATCTTTTTTGCGTTACGATAGAACCGAACGCATTCAAAATCTCATTAGCCGCTAACCGAGGAACCGTTCGAGCGTTACCATTAAACATTAAATGCAGAGATGCATACGTAAATCCGCCACATCCACACTTGGGAATTAGCGAGCAACACCTGTTAAGGCTACTTATAAAAAGAGGCAATTTACAGCGCGAGGAACAGTCCGACTTCCGTATGACTAGTGTAAAAACGTCGCCGGATCCGACTCGTCTAGTTCGATCGCATGAAAAAACGGCATAAAAAGTTACGTTTCGATGATAAAACTAGCGTGCGAACCGCAGTCCGCACTGCTATTTGCAAACATAAGCGCGGCGGCGGCCGTTGCGCTCGCGCGCCCTTCGTCTTTAGTCTTTAATCCTCCTTCCACGCGCTCTTCGACTAAATTTTTTCACGTCCTATTCGTCTATACATTTATACAACAATAAAATATTAACATTTCTAGTGCAAATTATTATGATTGAAATGTAAATTAATATTTTCTGTATTCGCATTAATACAAGATAGCGTTCACGTTTTTACGTATGTTATTATGTGTTTTTTTATGCAAAAACAATAAGATTATTTATTTAAACACCGCCCGCAAACGGTTCGTTAAATAAACACTATTCGTTTATGGAGTTGTGTAAATCATTCAATTATTGAGCGAGTGCGAATGAGGTGAATTAAAACACTACACATGTTGCGAGTGGGCATTGAGTAACTCAGTCACTTAAACAGTCAATTCCAACTTCCGGATCTTTATAAAAAGTGTAAAAAGCAATTAATTAGACTGTTTGCAAATATTTTGCATGTGTTTTGAATCGAAAAATTTACGTTCCATATTCAAATTGTGTGGGTAATATTTTTTTACTTTTTCTTTGAAATTTTACCAAGCGGAATACTTTTATGGCGTGGCCTACAGACCCACTGAGGTGGTTTGTGTTGGTGAAGGACCGAGATGCGTAATTTAGCAATCTCTGCTGTCATGAAGATCTAATGCAAATATGCGAATATGAACTAACGGTCATCCATCTAAGTGTCGACCGCTCCTATTGTCGGTAACGTTGCAAATCGCTCGCAATTTGCGCCTGCTTTCACTTGCATCGCGGGAAACATTTGGGTCCTGTATCTGTTATCACAGCTTAGCATCCGTAATAATCGGGGCCCATCAGCCTACTAAACATTGTATTGCTGCTTTAAAGGGGATGACTCGGTTTCCAATGGATTGGAGCGCATAGTAGAACAGGCGTGTACCTCAGCGGGATGATTAAGGTGTATAACATTCATAATAAGATAATGAATAAACAAGAATGATATCCTTTTCAGAGAGTGTTTTTGATGAGGGATACAGGTAGTTGTAGATTTATTGCATAAGACATTTTTATTCTATATTGTATATATATACATATCTAATTGTAATAATTTTACAGTCCTTATTATCTATTTTCACATACGAAGTATAAAGATATTGTTATATTAACTTATCAGCATATTGTCGTATACTAATTCAGAAATTAAATTGATTTGATTTATTTATAAATAATTGTATTAATACATGATGGGTAAAACATGAGGGGATAACGCTCTGTAAATTCTCTACCAGACGACCTCTAGGTCAGAGTGATACCATCGAAGACGGTGTGAGAGATAAGATAGAGACACCATAAACTATTCTAATCATCATGCGGTTTAGTGAATGAATAGATTTCAAATATTTCATCGATAGGACTTTCAAATATATAATGTGGTAATATGGTAATACCTAAAATCTTCTTTCCAGCTGTTATAATAATGTAGAGTTCGTATGCAAAAGGTTTCTATTGTCCTGCAAAGCAGTGATCGTCTTGTAGATTGTATTCTCTATCATCTCTATTGACTCTATCACTGACACAAAAGTGAACCAAAATAAGGCTCTACAGAAACAGAAAATGTATAGTGGGATGAAAATAGAACATATTATGAATATGTCTTATACTCGTATTAAACGCCTTAACTCGCGTATATTTGTCCGGTCGCCGCGTTCAATAGTCGCGACACTTTGACTGTTGAAAGTTTTACTATTAAATTGTTTGTCAGTCACTTCTTATACGCCTTGATTGTCGGCAAGTCGTGATAGAGTTATATCATTTATATTTTAAAATTTAATCGGATTCATCAGTTCCGTATACATACATATATGTATATTCTGTCTTCACAAAAATATGTTATGTTTTAGGAGTTGCTTTTTTATAAAAACCGATCTCGCAAATCGCACTATTCGTAGTTTCAAGCTTCTATACATTTCTCATACTTACGTCAGAGTTTTCTGTCTGATGTCTGTCAAGAAAGCTAACTAATTCTAAGAATTTATTGTGTTATTCGCGCACCGACATGTATATGTTATGTGTGTGTGTGTGTGTGTGTGTGTGCGTGTGTGTGAGTAATTACTTAAAGCTCCTTAATCACAGCTGGTCCGTCAAAAACTCAAAGCCGTCAAAAAACTTTATAGTAGTAATTATAAATTTCAAATATCCCACTGAAGAGAAAATGTAATGTTTATAGAGAACAGTCTTGGTGGGATACTTATAGAGTTATTTCAATTGGTTTTCTTTCGTTCGCCACTTCGCAGATATGAACCTAAAAGCAAGACGTGTCCCAGATTTATTAGAATCGGTTATTAGTTTTAATTGAGAATGCTGAAGGCTGTAATTGTTTCGAAGAAGATGTTTAAGAGCTACTTTGATCGCACAACAAATAATTAGCAATGAAACCGTCTGACGGAAGACGTAGAGAGAAACTGTGTGTAAGTAGGTATATGAATGTGTGTATATAATAAATGACATGTTCCGACTTATTTAGCGTTCCAGCGATAAACTAACTAGATCTACTTACAGAGATAAGATACACTTGATGTTTGGCTAAAGGATTTTCGAGGAACAATTTCTGTGCTGCGGAGGGTATAGGGTCAAACTTATCTTTATCTTCTATCTATTCATTTGTAGTATATTGTCTGATCTGCTGGCCCATTGGTAGTTGACCATGATTGTTTAGCTAAGAGTTGTGTCTTCGAATCAATCCCACCTCGGACAAATATTCGTATGATGAGCTGTAGTATTTATCTGTATGTAAACATATGCATGTTTATGAGATGTCTAGTAGTACAGGCTCTGCCAGATTGATGTTAGGCGGACTACGAGGTAAATTTAAAAAAGGAAACTATTTATTGAGTTTAGCTATGGCTGTCCTAGGGTCATGGCGGCAGTGAACCTCCGGCTCGCCTCAAAAATACTTATACATACGGGGTCAGTTGCAGAATTAGTGAATTAGGTTTCTTGCGCCACGCACTGTATTCTGTCCGGACGCTTTTCGGAGAAGCGTTCATTTATTCAAAAAGATGAATCAATGAATTAATTTTGAATAAATCCATGTGTTGAACGGCACATATGCCCGAGTCGTGAGCCTAGTTTCAGACGGTGTGTTTTCAATTTTAGTTATAGTTTTTGAATGTATTTTTATCTTATCCATGATCAAAATTCAGTAATTCGGATATAATGTAAACTTAATGTACACTATAAAAGTAATTAGTATTCACGTAAACAAGTGGAATTAGACTTTCAAGGAGAAACACCTTTAATTATTTGGGATGAGAAATACTCAGATTTATTGTTTAGCCGCGTGGAAAATTCTACGCGGAGATTTTTTCTGGGAAATTTCGTTTCAGTTCGATGTTACGATGGAACATTTTTAAGAGCTTACTATATTGTTTAAGCAGAAAATCATTTGTTGAAAATATAATAAGGTGTGCGATCGTATTAAGCAAATGACGCGCCCGATAAATAACAACAACACACCTATGACATTCAACGACTATACTTAACTCGATCCGCAAGCCCTTCGGTTAAATGATATCGCTGTGCACGGACGATGTCACTGACCTATTGTATAGGTGTAGCTCGGACCTTGGCAGCTCGCCTTGAACGGACCCCACGGCCCCCTCGCTAAGGCTTAAAGGGTTTACCTAAACTTGGGGAACCACTGCAAGCGTTCCGGAATTTTTGCGCTTATTAATTTCGGAAGTTTATTTGGATTTTCAAATGTTTTATTTATTATAAACACCTCGTCACAATTCAGCTCACATCACGCTGATTTGCTATGTGTATATGTATGTCTAAGTTTAAAAATAACTGTCTCCATTCAAGACCTAGGGAGGCGGCAAGGATAAGTGGCAAGTAATTATTACGTCTCCTTATACACTGACCAACAATGTGTTGCTTTTCTGCGTTTTGACACAATGTCACCATTCAATAATTGCCAGCCGTCAAAGAAACATCACGCCGAGTTTCTTCATTTACGCTTCATGCTGTGTGAAAGTGTAAAAAAGGATTTTAAAAAGTTACTTTAAGAGATTCCGACTTCCAGTTTTAGATTCCAGTGCATAAAATAATGCGCTGGATGTTCCCAAAGCCTTTTTCAAAAGCCGAATCGCGAAAGCGTTATAAAGGGTACCCGTACAAAACCGCTCTCGCCGGGGACCTGCCCCAAAGCCCTGACCTTCCGCAAGCCCTTTCACCCTGCCGCTGCCGGGGGGAAGTATAACAGAATTTTTTCGCAACTCGTCTCTCCTGTTTGCGGACCATTTCTAAATGTTTTGTGCTATTACCTTTGTGTCGTGGAGTGCACTTTTATAATTATTATTCGTATTGCAGACACGTTAACGTATGCAAGTCTGGACAGCGTGGACAGATCACTTGCATTTAAGGAGCTCTAACTTACCAAAAAAATCTGGACAAAACTAGTCTTGTTTCTTATGCTTTCATGTTTTGCTGTATCTTAAGGTAATATCTAGTTTGCTAGTCATAATTCTGCAAAGTTAAGGCATAAAGACTAAATACTATATCAGTTCCTTTATAGATTTCTTAATAGATATGTGACCTTGCAGAGCCTTGGTTAATAAGGCGAACTAAACGCCGGGTCCAGACCTTCCAGTTACTTGAATTAGTTGTACAGGACCACTTTTTGCGCGCAGGAGCCTCAAGGACGGTACACTTTCATTCACGATCGTTTCTAACTGAGCGCTCCGAGGGACGCGCCCGCCCTAACACGAGGTATCGATTGTATGTATAATATATATTTATTTACTGGCTACACTATATATCTGCACTTATAGAATCAATGAACGTAATCAAAAATGAAGTAAAACACATGTGTTATTATAATATTCCGTTCTAGTTAACTACAAACAAATAAATAACGAATATATTGCAAAACCGAGTTGACAAATACATTTAAGATGTAGCATTATTATAAAATATTATGCCATTGAGATATTTCATAGGAGTCCTAGTTAGTTTAGTAAGTTATTCATAATTTAAAATTTAATATAACTTATTGTTTCCGGCGGATCAGTCGACTGTGACAGAACGTAGGCAGTACACTGATAGTTATTTTTTCTTTTAAAAAAAATCTATATCAATATTAAATGGACAAAAAAATACAAGAAAACCAACTTCTCTAACGGATACCTTGGTCGGCTTACCGACCGTGCGGTGGTATAGTGATATAACACTTAAATACAGATTTGATGTCAATAGGCAATTATCCAAAACTGAGTCATGGACTGCGGTGCCGCCCAGCAATCCTGGTACGTTGACCCACGCGCGGTACAAACATCTGTCTTCATTACGAGCTGAACGCTAATGGACGTTATTATAGCAAATAAAACTAATTGTCTATCAGAGTTAAGATGACATCCGATCAAACCCCCACTGGGTCGCTATTGATATGACCGCGGCGCCTACCACCAAGCTTACATAAGCAAATAATAACAAATGTATCTTGGAAAAACTTACAAACAACCAAAAATATCCTCTAATTACCCGACAGATGACTACCTATATACATATATTTTTAAGTACATATTTATATAAAAATTTATACACTCAGACACAAAAATACATTTATTCTCGTACTAGTAATCGCCATCTTCATCACAGTAATAAATAAAATAAGACTAAGTAAAAAGTCTTACAAAACTATTTAACATAGATCGTCAATGTTCATTGGTAGGTATTTGTCTGAACTGTCATTATCGGCAATATATCTATTCTAGAGTGGAATGGAGTGGAGTGGCGTATGTCTCTATTCTTAAAAGACCTGACGTGCTTCTTCTGCTTTCGTTACTCTCTTCGTATTATTCAGTATTCATGAAGGTATAATAATATAAACATCACTTATTTTTACCATTATAAATCGACTTAGAACCTCAAAATCAAATTAATGCAAGAAGATGTTTCACATTGATACGTGGGCGTGTCGTACATGTGGTCTAGCATGATGTGACACAAATCAAATTTATCTAATTATGTCGAGTCTACAGGGTTCTATATTTAGTACTCAAATGTAGAGATACATTTTCCTCGCAATCTGAATCTTGAAAATAATAATAATGTTAGAATATGATTAAAAATACTGAAATGTCGGTCGCTCGCTTTTCTCGCATCACCCGTACGTTAATATGAAAGCTACTGCTATATTCACATGCTCTTTATCGAACGATATGTTGTTAATTGTTTACGACCGGATTGCGGCTCTTATTTTTTTAATTTCAAATGTGTGATGGCCAGCTACTCTAAAACAAACACTAATTATACAATCAGACTTCTTTTTATGAAGTAATGCGAACTAAATAAAAAAGGAATATAAAAACGATTGAATTTAATATACTTAAATCATAACAATAATTCTTACTTAACATACGAGTAACGAGATGACTGATGACCGGAACAAGTATAATGTAAAAGCAAAAAAATTAATTATAAAAATCTAGATCTCCAAAAACTTAAAGTGTAGGTATAGCACTAAGCAATACTTTTAAACGTTAAAATATTTTTCGCCATTAATCTCTCCGGGTGCTACGCTACGCTTCGTGTAATGATGACAGGACTGTTCGATGTCTAATCGATGTTTATCGATCACTCACCATGGACATCATTGAGAAGAGGAACAAACGTCGATATCCCGACATTTCCCCTAATGCTAATCTCTAAGCGACAGACAGATGGAGCGCTGTACAATAGCGCCGGTTTCGTTCAGAATCAGGTTGGGCCAGTTCCCCGGCGCGCCGCTTGTGGCTGTGTCTCTGCGTGTTTGCGTCGCTTTTCTGTGGGAATGCCGCTCGTTAAAACGCGGACATTGTCCAAGGTTCGTTTACTGTCTCTGGCGAAATAGAAGATATTAGCCTATTAGCTCCGGCGAACGAAATGGCCACCATAAAAATCAATTATGGGATACGATTGAACGATCTGCTCTATTTAGCATGCGCGGTGAAAGATATAATCAAGTAAGCAATACCAGCCGACTACCGAATTCCCACGCGTGGTCGAAAGTAATCATTTTGGTCACCTGTCACACCGTTATTGCGCACGTAACGCCCTCTATATCGTTTATATGATTACAATGTGTTTTTTCGAGGAAATAAGGTTTTTTCCGTTTACGAGATACAAGTCATTTCCGCTAAGCCTGCTGGAAAGGTATTGAAAGAGGATTAGAAACGCTCTCGACGGCACCGTTTCCGTCCACGTAATAACAACAGTTTACATTTGAGATAGCTTCAACGAAGTGAGCCTACAGGGCAAAGGTAGCCACATAAGGTATATATATACATACATAGGTATACCTAGCAAATTTAATGTACTCAAGCTTTCGCCTCACATCCTGTCTGACAGGACGCTAGATCAAATAAGGTTTAGTTACACATTAAGATTGGTCCTTAACCCTTATTATATAAACATACATTAACGTGACCTCTTTAGATATTAACTGAAAAAAGTGGCAGACCACCTCGATATTATTTGGCGTAACATAAACATAAACAAAAATATTGATTGTAGAGGAAACTGTCTACAATCAATATATTTTTATATAGCATCAATTATCAGGCATTATTCCTAAACAATAGCTTTATTAATGCAAACTTACATAATATGTAAAGAGTGTCATTGGGTATGCCGCCATGGCGTCATGGGGTCCATTCGACCTCCGAGGCGCGCCAATAAGTATTTGACATAAATAATAATGAGATTATTTTTTGTAATTTAAAAATGATTATCAATTATCACGACTAATTTGTTTTGATCGCCGTGGCTTAAGCGAAAAACCCTCATTTAATGTACTAATTGCAAACTTCGTTATACGATGTTATGCAATAAATTTAGCTTGTGGTCCTTAAACAGGGTGTTCCGTTTGAACATTAACGTTTTTGTAATCGTGTTACGTTACATCCTTTATAGTCATTTTAATTATGATAGCCGACCTTATTATTAACCTAATTGAGATGTCTTTTTATGGCGCTAACAGTTTTAGGGCCGAGGACGTGTCCTTAATTAGCGCATTACAAATTAAATTATCGCGTCTGGTGTATACATCGCAAAGTCGAAACCGGTGGAGCTAGAATCCTATAATTTCGCAGGTAGGTTCTTTATGTAACGAACATATCTAAGAACTAAGGAAGAGGGTAAAATAGGGGTAGAGCAGCTTACAAATGTAATTAAATTGGTAAAAATTCCTGGGCACAAGTTAGCGATGTTTTTATCATGTGAGTTATAAATGTTAGACACGTGCGCTTTATTGAAAACCTGAAAAGCTAGAATCACTGAGGCTTTCGAGTTGCGGAGCACGTTATTGATCAAGACATGTCCGCGTCAACAGTCTCCGACATATTGCTTGGGAGCGCGCCGGTCCACGTCTCGTGTGCGCCACGATTAGTGAATACATGCTGCCGTCAGCGGTCTGAACATGTCTACACTAGCCCCTTGGGTCATTGGTTAGTAACCCGGGCTGGAGGGGGGTGCGTGGGTTCGATTATTTCCAAATAGGACGAATTTATTTCTACATGTCTATAACACGTGTGTTTAGCTTAGGTACTTACCGGAGTACAGGCGTTGCTTATTTTGCGAGTTGCGTAGTATGTAAGTTAACTGAAGTTAATATTATTAATAATCTGGATTAGTATTATGTATTATTACTAGTAGACCCAGTCACTTCCTGTGGATGTCAATGCTGATGCAGCATAGCAATTGTTTAAACTACTCACTAACTGTCAGCTGCCGATAATTGTTTAGACTACTCACTAATCGAATCCCTGTTTGAGCTGGAAACATCCTATTTCTCAAGTTGGACCAGATTACACCCTATATACAAATTTCAACTAGACCGGTTGAGTAGTTTCAGAGTTCATCGCACACAAACATCTTGACGCGTGATTTTTCATAAATATAACATCATTTATTGTTTCAATATTATTCTGTACGCTCGTTTGCAATGAATGTACGCCGAGTTTTCCCTTCTTTCATGTGCGCTTTAAAAAACCGCTTTTCGAACTCGTTCAATAAAGTAGACATTGTTCATCTGAATACACCGGTCGCACTTCGCCGCAATAACAAAAAGAATTGTCACAAAAAGCTCCATTCTAAATCTCGTCAAAGAAATGCCCAAACAGTTATCGGAGGAAAAGTCGGATAGTTTTTGTCGGTTAACTGTTTTCGAATTAACCGTCCACTGTAGGGAAGGAATATTAAAATATCAAGTGATGGTTTGCGCATAAACATGTTTTTCTTTATTACACGGAGTGTTTATCGCACAATGCAGCTTGGAGATCGTTTTTTTTATAGTTATCCCATGTAAACAAGGTGGGAGAAAATGCAACAAGATAAAAATAAGAACATGTTATCTGTACGCAAAACTATATGAATAGTTTAAACTTAATACGGTAGCTATATGTCAGTGCAATTTGAATGTAATTCCAAATTTGAATTATATGTAACAGTGTTAATGACGGTGTTTTGTTTGTCTAACGAGAAACATAACACTGTTACGGCCGGTGTCAAGTTGATTTTAAATTTCGAACATTCACAAAGGATATTCGCAGAACACTTAAGAGGTCGTTTAGCTGAAAGCGGTGGCCTGTAAAACAATTTCTCCTTTGTGTCACTAATTTGGATGGAAATGGAATTCTACTGAAACGGGAAAAAATATTTCTTACTGTTGTTTGTATAGATCACAATCACTTGCACAAGCTTGTTCGAAAAACATCTCAGCATTACGAAAACTGAGGGTCAGGAACTGTGTATTAATTAATGAAAATACAATACATAGTTTTGACTTCCCTGCGGTTCCATTTAACAAAACAGAGGACAATGCAGGTGGAGATACGCGTTACTATACTATATTGTTTTACATTTATAATAGTCTATTATAGTCCAATAAAATTAATTTAAGGAAATAGTCCAGTACGCGCGAGACGAATTTAGCTTTTATTAATAATGTCTCTCAATAGAATCAAACGAACAGAACATTTAATTATATCAGTTTGATTTTAAAATAGTCTCATCGCTGTTTTATACAATGTAATCGAAACTTTTCGCGAGTGTTTACATTGGAAAAGTTAACTTGTTCAAATTGCGGCAAACAACGAGTATAATATAACCCTAATTATTTAATTTCAAATTTGGAAATTAAATGCCTGCATTCTGTTACTCTGACAGCTGATTAACAATGCTATATCTTACTTAAATAAATATTATTATCACACCGAGACACAGAGGAACCAGAACGACACAGATTAAATAAATATATCTGCTCTTCAGGCTTTCTGGTTTAGCAGTCAGTCCAACCGCTACACAGAGACTAGTGAGGGCCGTAGCCTTGAGTCAAGAAAATATTAAGATCGCAAAGCATTTACAGTCCGCAACATTTGTACCTTGCAACGATTCAGTATCAGTTTATGTCTCCAAAGCTTAATGACTAAAAGTCTTAACAGTTTGAACAACTACAATCAAGCTGAACATCCCCGACCAGACACTTAATTAGCTCTTCGTAGCTCTGAAACCTGTTCGAACATGTCCTTGCTCATTATTATTGGTCATAAGTGTCTTTCTCGAGCTGACCGCGCCACCTGTCACACTTACAGCGATGTACTATCTATATCTGTGATTGTATCTTAAGAGAAATCGTACATCGCTTATCGTTTTCAATCGCAGCGTAACAAGTGGTTCCCCGGGGATATTGGGCTTAACAGGCGTGATTCTTACATAGAGGGCATTAAAGGTAGTTAAGGGTATTGTTGGAAGGTGAAGTGCTGGTGTATTGAATATCTCTTTAGTTTATGTACTTATGATATTATGCTTTGCTGTGGTGGAGTGTGTTAAACATACATGTAGCTTTCTAGTTTTACGAGTATGTTGGTTGTTGTCAGCATAGTATGCGGGCGCGTTGTCTAGCTTCAGTTAATCACTAAAATTTGTAACTTCTTAAAGTTAGTGGTACAAGTCAAAATTCGGAAGCCCACAATGCCATAATAATTAGGAAAATTCCACATACGGCTCTCTCACTCCCAATTACGTAATGACACGCCTGTGTTCAGGTGCCCCGCAGATACTAAACAAATAAATAAAATGATGGTTTTATAGATATTTGTAATACCCCATAAACAAATCTGCAAATTTGTCAAAACAAATCAAATTTGGCCTGGATGGGATTCGAACCTATGACCACCTAGCAAGAGGCCAGGCAATAACGCGTCTTTTTTATAAATGTGACTGTCCAACATCGTAAGCATAAGACTAATATACGAGTTCAGTGTCAGCGACGTAGTAGGCAAACATAATTTAAAATCGCGTAAATATGACTCATAGATTTAAAGCAGCGCTGGATTGCGTAAGCTGGGGTTTCGACGGGTAATATCTATTACCTGGTAGAGCCTCTGTCGCTCGGGAATGTTTTTTGTTCTAGAATTAACAAATGAGTTACGCACGTTCGGTAGGCTTAACGGCCGGTTGTTTGTTTTATGTATACATTAATAAAATATTATAATGAGTCAAGTTTCCACTAAGAAATACTATTCAAATTAGTTAACGTAGGTGAGTTTGGTGCGAACTAAGATTAATAGACGAAAATACGTTATCTTGTACTTCAAAGAGATCGCGAAGTACCTATATAAAAATTAATGTCTCTACCGTATCGTATAATAACAGAATTTATAGCAAATACTAAATGATGAAAAAGCGTTATACTCGCACTTGTCATTATGAATATTGTAAAACACAGGTTTAGGGTTTTATACTGTGTGCCGCAAAGGATATAAGGTTCATTAAATTGTACATAATTAGGGACATGTTATCTAGCAAAAATGATCATTGTGCTAATTAGTTTTATATGACTTAATTACAAGACATGTTATTAGAACAGCTGAGGACTTTTTCTGTTATAGCGAGTAATAGCTAAAGTATCAGTTATAGGTATACCTACGTACCCGTTAAGTTTCTGACGGCATCGTTCCACCGAGCCCAAGGGGGCCGGATCTCCGTCCAGCGATCCTGATTCTCCAGTCGAGAACTGGTTCTCTCCGATGGTCGATATATTTATAGCTACGTACAATACGGCCGCGCGTAAATACTAGATGTATTGTTTTAGAGCAGCGTAGTGACGTATGAAAATGAAGAACATTACGAACGGTCTGTCGGAACGAGCACGCGGGCCCCGGACAACGATCTCGCGGCCCGAGACTAGTGACGAGTCAGAAGAGACACACGTGGCCACGCCATTGTACCTACCTTTTAATATTTGCTTATTATAAAATCTATGTTTGCACATTTCATCGTTGTACATGGAAAATGCAATGTTCTGCTCAAATCGTACATAGTATTAATGGTGTATGTTTAAGGTTTAGAAGAGATGTAAATTGTAAATGAGCTCGGACATTTTGAGAACAAAGTATAGTCTATATCTACTCTATCTTCAAGCGAAAGTCCCATCAAAATCGGTTCCGCCGTTCCCCAGATAAGCCCGCAGAATGCAGACGAACATAGATTTGAAAAAAAAAGAGTTTGTGTTTTAGTACCGTATAAATCGCTATAAACACTTGAAAAAAAAAACATTTAGAAATCACAGACGGACTATTCAATTCTTTTTAATGCACGCGCGCTGCATCATTTCATTTGCCTGCGTCGCGTACGTTACGGAACGACCTAAGTCCCATCCACGTACAGAGTACGAGGCACTATGTAATTTAATAAGTCATGCGTTGACGTTTAACTTCGCAGTCTGTATAGCGATTGTTTTCTAGGTTGTATAATTAAAGAGAACACGTTACGAGCCCGCCCGGGCCCCCGCAAGGATTCTACCGCGCAACAGTATGACGCAGAAATGCAGAGTAACACGCGTACTAGTGTAGCAGCTTTTGGTGCTGTAGTCGTTACTAACATACAACATTTCGATCATTTACAATTCTATCAGTACAAGTGTAAAACGTTATTGCAGACCAATCATGACATATGATAGTATACCGGTTTGGGTTTCAGCGAGATCGCTTCGACAGTCTCAAGGTTCGTATCTCAGTACGGATTGAAGTTCGAAAAGCATGATGTGCTTTTAAAACATCACTCGCTGTAACAGCGAAGGGACATTGTATGGCTACCCGCATATTATGTTAGTTCTGTATAATGGTCTTTTAGATGACAGAGAAACTTGTATATGAGAGGCGATTGTTATCAAACATGGAGCAAGGAAAAAGATTGGAAAATACAATTAATTTCGTGCAGGAAGAGTTTTAACGCGATCTTCATTATGCATCTCCATTCCGGCTTTACAAAGTTAGGTTTATTGAGTACTTTAAATGAAATAGCCAAACTGTTTTCTATCTATATTCAAGCGAATATAAAATCTATGTGAATAAACGAATAGATAGTTTTGTTTGGTATATAATTAAAACTAACGCGTTACGATATAAATATGTATGTACATAGTATCGCTTCCTCGGAACCACCAGGCGAGCCCCGGACGACGATCCGACCCGTCTTAGACTAGGTAACGTACAGTAGCGTAGCATCAATTGAAATTTTAAATGGATCGTAAAGTATATTCTTCCTTCTATTAATTTTATTCTATCGTATTAGTACATTGGTTTCAATTGTATTGGTGCTTATCAAATATGAACAGTTTTATTTTTATACTAGCCGTTACCGGCGTCTTCGCACGCGTGGTCAAAAAAAAATATTTTACTCACAGGATATACAGTTATCGCGCTCGTAACGCCATCTATAACGTTTATTTGATTTAAACGTGTTTTCCTGTGGAAATGAGATATTTTCCGCCAAAAAAAATCGCCTACGTCACTCTCTAGCCCGTTAAGTATCTCCGCAGCAAATATCGCATCGATCCGTTGTTCCGTTTCGATGCGAAGGAAGAACAAGCACGCAGTTTCGCATTTACAATATTAGTATGGATTTTGTTTTTCGTTTGCAAGTTTCAGAATAAATTAAACAGGAGTATTTAGATAAGGATTCCTCAATTGTGTATGATAAACATGGAACAATGTAAGTAATTCAGATTGACCGTGAATTCTTTGTGAATGAATTTTGCATTAAGATAATAAGGCGCGATATAAAAACAGAGATATGGCGAAGTAACTGGCTGTGTTCATGTTTCATGTGTACGTTCTGGTCTGTGAGGTGTGAAGAGTTTTAAATTGATTAGGACATACCTGTACATATACTACATACTAACACATATTATGTACACACACTAAGATCCAATCTACAGAAACATTCCTTATATACATATGTTTCAAAAGCAATCGCAGAGATATTAGAAGGATCCACCAAAAGGACACTAAAGTCACACTTTTATCGTTTAACTAGCTTTTAACCGCGGCTTCCTCTTGAATCACCCTATCTATTTAAAAAAAAACGCATCAAAATCCGTCGCATAGTTTAAAAAATCTACGCTTACGAGTACATAGGGACAGGAAGCGGAAAGCGACTTTGTTTTATACTTTGTAAAGATAAGCAGCCTGCTTCCACAATTAAGTATGATAAGGGTTTAGGCCAATTAAAAACGGAAGAGCGTGATGGTTTTGCAATATATTTATGACTTAATTATACGTAATTATTACAGTTCAAATGTCGGCTGGGATATTCAAGGTTGTTCGTTTCGTGTCGATTGTGAATTTTTGTGCGATATATGACATCGGTCGGGTCGACCGTTACGACCCTTCAGGTTGACGGTTCTCTAACTGGCCTCGCGCTATTAACGCTGTTATTTGCTTCACCTCATCCAGTGACCGAACGGACGGGGGTGTTACGCAATTTTCTAGTTAAACGCTCGGCGAACGCGCACCCGACCCTTCTGTTTAGCGGAATCGTATTAAATGCCTGCCCGTCGTTAACAAATTGATTTTGCAATAAATTGCTTATGCTTGGTTAGTCTGTGACAAATGCTACGTATACCTTTACCTACCGTTATCTCGTCCGTTCGGGACTTTGTTGCTGAGAATGTGGGAAAGAATGCAATCATTAAAAACAATAAAAGGGAGGGTGAACTCTAAAAAAGTATCATGCTTATGAACATTATGGATGTTCAGTAAGAAAATCACAGTCAATATAAAATTAATTAAATTCGAATATGAAATGTTTCACCATATTATTTTGACATGAAAGGTAGTTAATATAAAGCACAACTGAGCGAATGTAAGTGAGGTGATTATATAGTCTGAAGCACTATTAGCTACCCGTGTGGTTACTTTACGCATTTAAGTAGCTTCATTAACGTAAACCGTGGTTTATATCAATTTACGGAACGTATTACTGATACACTTAGATAAAGTTCATACTTCAAAGGACCGCCGACGCGTCACTCCGAGAATTACAAAGCGATATAGAGACATTATAACTTTTTTGTATGTAAGTAAACTGACATTAAACTTATGTTAAATGTTCCATTAATATGTAAAGCAAACGCTTTGTTTCACCATAGCCCGAGATATATATAGTTAATAGCATTAACTGTTTTAGAAGTCAACTTAAACATGTCTGATTATGTATGATAAGCAACCTATCTTTCTTAAAGCTCAAGCTATCTTGATGCAGAGTATAATCGAAACCAGTACAGTATTTGCGGTATAAGGTTTCCATTTATGATATTAATATAGGTTTACACTTCGCTTGCTAGTTTGAAGCTGGCTTATTTATATAGTAGTAATGAGCTCTTCCTTTGTGTAAGGTAAGCAATAATTTTTTAATGAACGGCTAGCTCACTTCTCGGGTTTCAAATAGGTAAAAGGCTTTTATTTGATCAGTATTCCGGTCTCCGTCACAATTACGTCAGCGGCCCCTGTTCGCGTTTAAAATGAAAATAGCCGGAAATTATCCCATGATAAGGACGCAACTTGAATTTCAACTGCGTACTTAGTATTAAATAGATCGTTATTATCACACGTAGAAAACTAGTTTACGCTGGAAAAACGGTTTAAAACGATTCAGTTCATACTTGACGCGCGTAGCGGGTAACAATTAGCCTGTCAACATAATATCAAATTAAAATATGTTTAGTCACGTGTACATTTCAAAACAAAGAATTTTAAAATTCGCGTGCGCAGGTTTGCATTCGTTATTTACAATTCCATAAATATTAGGAACATAGCGTAAATTTAAATGAATAAATGGACACAAAAACACGAAAACCCGCGCGCCGTCGGCGGCCACCGGCCATTGTGCACCGAATGCGAATTCACACGAGTGCGTCTGTGTAATTACGACGATCTTTGCGTAACGTCACGGCAGCGATCGTTAATGAAGTTTTTTTTTCTGGTGTCTTACGCACAACGCGCTAGGCCAAGCGGCCTTGGAGCTCGTATCGCTAGACGAATTTAGACGTTACAAATAACAAAACGCTGCCGGGCGAGCGGCCGAGTAATGAGGCGCTCGAGGGGGCAGTGGCTCGCTCGAGCCTTTCCACTCGTACTCGTGTCTACCTACGAGCACCTAACTACGTAGTACGCGCGGCCCCCGCTCGCGCTGCGATACTGCTCGCCGCGGATACTCCGATTGTCTCCTTTCTTATGCCGCTGGGGGCTACCATGATTTACAAAAGACAAAAAGACAAAAGACATTTATTT
>DWQT01000280.1:0-25357 GCA_018244895.1 Myscelus amystis hages | reverse complement strand
GTTTTAGCTCCGCCCACAGCGGGGGTGAGGGGGGCCAAAACGAAATTCAAATCGAAGTTGTACCTCGCCTTAAGTGTTAAATAGTTCCCTCTCTATCTCCCCGTGTAAGCTGTTACATATTTGACTAATCTCAGTTAAAAAATTCATTTGATTAAATGTTGAATATGTGTATGCACGGACTTAATTTACATGCCAACGAATAAACGAATTAGATTCATGTAGGTCTATGAATAATAAAAATTCCTTATAAGAATGAAAGGCCTGTTAAGTGTGTTTGTCTAAACAATTCTTATTTATTGCTAACATTTTGAATCTGTTAAATTTTCGTTTGTGTTACGATAACTTTATATCTCATACGATTAGATTGATAGTGCAAAAAGCTTTGCGTAATTTAGACCAGACGCCTTAAATTTAGCACCAGTTACATCAGTGTATTGCTTGGTTGGCTTTCCATTTATGACTTTCTATGCTATAAGCCAATATTAATACATTAAGAATTGGGTATACGGAAACAATGGAACTCTAAACACACAAGTTTAGCGCAACTGATATTTCTAAACGTCTCGGCTCACTATAGTAGATGGTAAGTTCTTATTGGTTTTTCAATATTTGTTTTTAAAATCATGAAAAATTACATATTTTTACTATACATACAATATTAAGAGTATATAATAATAATCTAATAATTTAGATAAAAACATTACTGTCTTACGAAACAATTTTCTTTTTCATTTTACTTTTTTATTGAGAACGATAGCCAACATCACGCATAATATAATATGTTGGTTGTACCTGTATCATATAGCGCATGTTAGCTTCATCGTAAGGTTCAGTCACGTGGTAATATATTCAACCACAATACTAGGAAGTGTACGTCAGTTTGTGTGACCATTGAGTACGCGGTAATGTCTCGTCTTGGCGACATGCACTATATACAATAATTAAAAATATTAAGAGGAAGATGTTTTTCATACCACTAGCAGTGGCTGTAGTAATGAAAACGTTGTGGTTATGTAATAAATGTGTCGAATTTCATGTAACGTTTCATCAAAATTTTCACGTAGTAAACTGACAGACAAACGTATACATACATATACATTTTAGTGTTTTCTAATCCACCAATAGCTCTAATTACTAGATTGTAATGGATGGTAAGCTTTTCAGAGTTATTTTTTAAGTTCTGCTATTGAGCGATGTTCCAAAAGACAATGTATTAGAACGCTTTTCACGTGAATATGAAAGAATGAATTTTTGTTCTGTCTTGTTATGTAGCTTTCGACGTCAGAAATGAAATGAGATTTGTTTGAAGATAACCTACAGATTTTTTCAAGTTACGTTTTTTTATAATATCATATCTCAGTGTTATTTATGTTCCCACGTTTGTAGCTAAATAATGCTACAACGCATACATACTTGATTATACATAAGTTAAAATGTACAGCTTTTTTTAGTATTATAATTTTATTAATATTATATCTGCGAAAGTTTGTGAGCATGGATCTTTGTTACTCTTTCACGCAAATACTACTGAACCGATTACGATAAAATTTGGTATGTAGGTAGCTGAAGAACCAGAATAACACTTAGGCTACTGTTTATCTCGGAGTTCCTGAAGGATCAGGATTTACAGGGGAATAACGAGAATTTATTTTGTCGTAAGGCGACACGAAGTTCGCTGGGCCATCTAGTTATTTTATATTGTACGACTTACAATTACGGTTAGTTGTTCGGTACAGTAGGTAGGACCGCGCCAGTCAATCCGTCGGGCGCACTTTCACGACGGATCGCCACCCACGTGCCGCTCGCCGTCTCGTCATCCGCTAATATATGCAACTGAAATGTAAGGGAACGTAATCCAATTTATAATTCGGCAACCGTCGTGAGTAACCGTGTTATATAAATGTGTACTCATAATTGTCTTTGAGCTTGTTTTCTATATGATACTTAAGTAATATATATGATATATACGAGTATTGTATGTATGTATAATGTATGAATCGTGGCTAAATGTTTCACTGTTGAACATAAAAAAATAACTACTTGATACCTTTTGCTATTACGATTTTAACAAAAAAGTTATAGGTAAAATTTTAAAATTAAAGTAGCCTAATTTACTCCTTGTTACATCAGCTATCTGCCAGTGAAATTTCCGTCAAAATTGGTCCAGCCGTTCCAGAGTTTAGCCGGAACAAACAGACAGACAGACAGACAAAAATTGTTAAAAATGTTATTTTGGTATATGTACAGTGTTTACATGTATATGCATTTATTAAAAAGCGGTTATTTTAATATTACAAACAGACACTCCAATTGTATTTATTGGTATAGATTATTATTTAAATCAATGCGTAGCAAAATGAAGCTAAAAAAGTATTGTATTGATCGTATTTAAACCATTCTCGAACCTGTATTCAAACGTAAGTGTTAAGCAAATGTCTTGAAAATAATGGTGTTTCGAAAACAAGCAGTTTTATTGATAATGTCCATATTGTAAATATCCAAACGTATCACCTTTTAATATCATTAAACAAACATAAAAGTGAGGAGATTTATAAAAGCTGTTGCTACTGGCCGTACAGGGCGCGCTGTCGACCCGTCATTTGTTACGGCCATCGTATTAAGTACCGAACGTTTCATTTGTAACGGATTAATTGAACATTCGTGTTGAAGATCCAATTAAAGCGGTCCAATAAAGTCAACGCTAACTGGCGAAATATTACTTTTTGTTGAGAAATTTAGACCGTGCGATCGTCAAGCTCATATAGCACCTTTTACGGGTAAATGAGTCACAAGCCAGTGAATCTTTCTTCGAAATTTTATTCACAAAACACTTTTCATTGTACACCTCTTCAACTGCTAATAACTAAAAAGAGTACGTATTTGGGAGACCCTTGGGTTTTCGAAGATTTACTATCTTTTGACCTCAACACTGTATCCTCGTACCGTTGTATCGTCCCGCTTCTGTGTGTTAAAGAACTTTTAAAACATTAAATCACCTTCGGAAATTATCTCAGTCTGTATACAAAAAGTCCTATTTTAAAAGTTGTTGCAGCGCACAAAAATTGTGTGTATTGATTCAATAAAATTATTTGTTCTAAAACAAACCGAACGGAACGCGACGTGCACTTTACCGATTATTTGATCTTTAATCGCCGTTTGTTTAACTTTACAGCACTTTAATTGAAACATGCCTCGGAATAGATATCCATTGTGATTCAACAGGTGTACACTTTAAGACCGATTCGATATTCCAATGTAAAAATAACTTTTACTCATTATCTTAAAGTGTCAATTCCAACGGTAGTGTTAGTCACAGTGGATGTATTACATAAGATCTGCCACAAGGTCCGAGGTCGAAAGAGTTCGCTAGTCACTTCTAGCTGTCGAGTAATATTTGTTTCATGAATCACGTCCCGAGATGAAATTTTAGATTGTTTGCAGTACTTATGTCAACGATTGATTGAGCAACTTTGAACAGCCGCGACACGAATTGCATTTTGTATGTTGTTTGCTAAACAGCACTTGGGATGTGAAAAAGATCGCCTATCTGTAGACAAATGTGTGTTACGCAATTGACTGATAAGCAAATTTTTGTGAAGGTTTCTCTTATCAAAAATGATGAAACTTTCAAATAACACATGCTAATGGATATGGAAAGCTTTCAACCTGTAATTGGCTAATCTGTTGCCATCACAATTATTATTAAAATAATATTTAATACCACAAACCAGCTAAGTCTACTGTTACTCTTCAGAAACCCATTACTAACTTTTACTCGTGAGTTCACCTTTAATACTCTTATTTGATTCCACTATTGAATATCGGAACAATTTAGAGTAGATTTACGGCGACAATGGCCAACTGACAATTTACTGGCCAACTGCAGAGTATCAGTTAATTGCATATCATCAGGTACGAGTAAGTTAATTGCTTTTTTCTCTGCAGCGTTTTTTACAAATGTATTTCTGTCTAATATATAGGTATAACGTACATATTTCTGTGAAGGTACGGAAGGAAGCATTAACAGTCACTGGATAAGCATTTTAAGTGACCTTACGCTTACCGTAGCTAGCGATGACGTTGGCTATGACGTTATGAAACGCCGCCCGCCCACCAGCTGACTGCGGCTCTATGAATCAGTTAGTTCTGCTCCCAAAAAAGGTGTGGTTGCGACAGGTGAGTGTTAACAGATTGATTGTACTCACAGACGTGGCGTTTGGTGGCGCAACGACAGGAAATGTGGTGTAATTAGCCTTATATAGTGTTAAAGATATATAACAGGATGTTCACTGCAAATGTCTGGAAATATTTTATGTTATTTAATTTTCAAATTTTCTGTCCATTTTTAGATTTGATCATATACAAACATTATTTTGCCAAGATATAGTAGGTATTACAAAAATCTGGTGGTGATAGTAATCAAGTGAACTTTGTCTTATGTTAATACAATGAACCTTATTATAATCTATACGATTTAATTAGAAACAGCAGCATTGCCATTAATGAGCACTTTTATCGATTACGACTAAAAACAGTATCTAGGCCTAGCCACAAAACGGATGATGGTTAAGTCTAATAAAACATTAAAAAACTCTTACTAGATATTACTGGAATACTTTAAAATGCATTTACTTTCGCATGTACAATGTTAGTGTGAATTTTCTTACCAGATTTAATTAAAGTGAATTATCGCAACAGCGAGACATTTTCGTATCATTAAACTACACCGTTTAGTTTAGCCGAACAAGAAACAATGTCTCAATGTTTTGCCTTAAACGTGTTTTCATTTACGACACGCCTTTAAACGGTGTTCAATAAAAGGCAGTAGTCACGAATAATTGCTATAATCACGACTAGAGGTGATAAAATTTTATCCCTATTGTTTCCAAGTGGGTAATCTCTAATCTACATGGGTTAACGTAAATGTCTATGACACTAGCTTTGAATATTAATGAATACAAATATATTCTCAAAGCTGCCACTTCTAAATTATTGTAATTAAAACCAATGCAGTCCTATTTAGGGGTCAATTTAATTTTAAAGTTTTACACTGTAAGAGAACATATTATAATATGTGGACTTTTCATATATGAAATAAAAGGCCTATTTCAACATCGTAAGGGAAAAGTAATTTACATATTAGTCTCATTAATAAATGCATTATTAATTTATAACAGAGTTAAGAAAAATGTTAGTAGACATGGTACCTATTTAAAAATGCCGCTACAAGTGACTGCTTGTAAAAAACAACGACAGTATCATAGACTATTTTGATGGGGTAAGATTACAATAGGTATATTATACTAAGACACTAGAGTTCATTTCGTTCCGCTAGACACTAG
Organism: Myscelus amystis hages; assembly: GCA_018244895.1. Lineage (NCBI taxonomy): Eukaryota > Metazoa > Arthropoda > Insecta > Lepidoptera > Hesperiidae > Myscelus > Myscelus amystis. The sequence continues at coordinate 20,015 of DWQT01000280.1, read as the reverse complement.
ATCTCATTCCACAATGATAATAAGTAGTACTTTACGAAGGTAAGACACACATGTACCTCCATTCCTAAATGCTTCTGTGCCTTCTCAAGGAGGCGATGAATTTTAACACTACTTGATAAGGAGTGTTAAAATTCATATTTTTAATTCACATCGTCATGTACGTTAAAACAATGCTAAGAAGCAAATTATTTATTGTCCCAATAACAACAATCTTCTTATGATTGATTTTCAAGTCAACGAGTAATTTACGTGTTAATGCCAGACACGTCTATTACCTGCTATGTGATATTTACGGTAAGTAATCCGCGCATAAACCATATTGACGTTTATAACAGGCAGGGACAGTTTACCTAGGCCAACAGCGCGGCGCAATCGTGTGTGGTAGAGACCAAATACTGGAAAGTCGATACAAATTAAGCTTAATATAATTCGTTAAGAATGCTCTTAAATTTATGGTTTATGAAGTAGAATATTAATTACTTGACATGTTTTATGGTATTAGAACAGGTTTCGCGATAACCTTATGGATATTTGTCTGTGGTGGTTTCATTTGCACTGAGGTTGCACGGCGTTTCAAAGAGTAATACAACATTGAGCAAAAGTGAGTGTTGATTGGAAAAACTTTAGGAAATCCTATTAATTACAATGCGCCGACGGGGAATTCATTGCAATTTCGTTATACGCTTTGGCAAATCTATTATTAACATATGGAACTATGGTTCGATTTGACTATGATGCCATTGAAAATTCAACAAAAAAAATGTATAAAGAAAAACGTTTGTGAATCCTATTTATTTTCATAGCTGTCGCCACAATGTGTGCAATTGTATTCGGTTGTTACAAAGTGAATATTCCATTCGTCTGCGTGTATTGAATGAGGGGAAGCGGCCTGCGTTCGATTTGTTCGTAGCGATGAATGGCTTGTAACCCGCCGCTGAAATATTTACGTAGAGTTGTTATTATATACATATTTATTAGTCGTTTCTTAGTCATTTATATCGTAATGTGAGTGTATTTTGATAGCTTCATCACGTTTGCCACAGGTGATGACGTCAGGTCCCTTCGTCTGAACAATTTGAAATGAACCAGGCTGGAAGCTGGCCAATATGAAGAACCCTAGCCAGGTACCTATGAAGCTTTCCAGGTCACAAAAGAATATAAAGAGGTATTATTATAGTAGTCATTTGCAGTCGTTTACGAGCATTGCATTTTTTATGTCTTTTATGGTCAATAAATCTTTAAATGATTGGAGTTATCAAACGGGTTACAAAAGGCTTGCAGCGATGATTAAGTAATGGATATTTTGTTTCACGTCTATTATTGTCAGCTCTTTATAGTTCTTCGTTCAGAATGCTGTCGTCGGCGACACTTACTCAACGCTTGATGGATGTGCGGCGCTGCCGACCACCGCTAACACCCCTCCACGCCCATTATATGTACGCGCCATTACACACGGGAACATGAAGCATTCCAATATGATCTGGACAGAAAATCAATAAGTATGTAGGATCGTATCATCGAACTATATTCCAATACAACTAAACATATTTAACAGAACTCAAGTTTTTTTATTTGTTTATAATTATAATTCTGGGCTTTATTGTCTAAGGAAAAAATAAAATTTCGATGAGAAATTAATTATTTTTGTTAACTATGAGGATATGCGGTGTAAGTAGAAATCAGTTTACCTTCTGAATCGAGCATTTAAATTTTGTTTAGACACAGGTAAATGAAGTACGAAGGGATATACTTGTGTATGTATATGTGTTTATAAAAATATCTTCTCTAATGTTTCCTTATTAGATATTCTATATTATTTTGTGAGAATTTCACAACCCTAACGCTCCAACAGAAATCGTGCACGGAGAATATTCTAATAGGTGTGTGGGTGTTTATTATTTCAATATGCCCTTAATTACTTAAGTATTACGTCTCAGTACTCACTGGACCGAATTTACATAAAGCGCTAGTTATTTGACGATCTCATTCGGGTTTAATAAAAGTTTTTAAAACTCACACAAGTAGATACACATACATTTGAAACTTTTGCATTATTACTCATTTATATAATTATTGTAGAAAGGTAATTAAACATTTTGTAGAAATCGTTCGATTTTTTAAATTATAGGATTATTTTATGCTTTACTATTCACATAATATATATTTTATTCATATAACAATTAATAAATTTGTTTTAATGGATAATATTTATAAACAGAATAGCAATATTTTTATTTATGGATTTGATTTATCTGAAAAAAAATAGCAATAATTTGCAATTTTTGCAGTGTAAATTAAATTATATTTACAACAATCGATGTCAGCTTTATTTCTTATATTACTGTCCATCAAAAACATTATTAACACGTTTCTAAACGGTACGTATTATTGCATTTATTTGTATATATAATGTACACTAGCGAGCCTTGGTAAGTGGACGATATTCTCTGTCACATCAATATATCTCTATGGACGTAAAGGTTAGCGGTGCGATGACACATCGATATTACTTCGTGCAGAACCATTTAATCCCATACGTATACGCCTATCCAGATCGTGAGCATTCAATGCGAACTGGTCGCGTGCTTTATTGATAGCGTCAATACAATAAAGCGAACTTAATGACCACCGCGGTAAACGCCACTAATTAGACATTCGTAGTATTGTAAAGGTGTGACAGATTATATTGATACAGGTAAACAAAACATTTTGATTAGCCAAAACATGTACCTAAGTAGAATGTTTTAAATATTTTTGTGACTCATTTACGACATCGGTGGAAAATGGCCAGCTTGTTATTATTGAGTAATCAAACCAAAAAAAATATTTTCATATTCGGAAATACTTATTTAAACCTCTTACCTATATTTTAACTGTATTTTAGACGAAGTAATTCTTATTAACAGTTCTTCGACAAATACGGTAGAGATTTCAGCCCTAACAGTGGTATGGTAAGGACGTTATATTAATAACTATACAGTTATTTCTGTTTTGAGACGACTATCTCTAAAACATTGCCATCTTTACATAGTATAAAACAAAGTTGCTTTTTCTTCCTGTCCCTATGTATGCGTAGATCTTTCTAACTACGCAACGGATTTTGATGCAGTTTTTTTTAATGGATAGAATGATTCGAGAGGAAGGTTATAAAAACACCCATTATATAGTAGAGAAATACTGTTATTTGTGTGCTTTTTAATGTGATTTTTATGATTGAATAACCGCACGCGGAGCTGTGGGCAAAATCTTGTAATAAAATAAAGGGCGCTTTTAAAGCATTATTACCCAAAAAATGAAGGGGCATATACAATTAAAAGCCCATTATATAAGTAGACGTTTGTATATAAAGTTATAGGTGCCTTAGTTTTGAGATGCCTCCGTCAGCCATTATATCAGCTTGCAGCGTGTCACGGGCCGAGGCGGGCGGCGGGCGACGCGGCGGCGGCGGCGGCCCACATAGCGATGGTATCGCCAGCCACCGTTGCGCAAGCTCACTCGCTCCCGCGCTTCATTAAGCTGCATGTAAACCATCCGTTCTGTCAGATCTATGCCGCGTATCATTACAGTATCGGGCCGTTTGGGTATGAATCTGAAAATAACGTGAATGCACATTTAAGATTGAACAATGTGATTTGAAGATGATTATAACACACTAGGTGTAAAACTTAAATAACTGCTAAAGGTTAGTCCTTGTTCTGTGAATACTTTTATTAGGAACACTCAATTGTTTTTATGAAAATTCAGTGTGCATACAATGCAAAGTTAAAATGGAGAGCTTTAATATGTTGTATCGGGTGCTTTAGGCTGTGTGTCATAGGTTCTGTCTGCTTTTTAGCGGATTTGTAACTCGATTTGCAATGAAGTGGGACTGTGGGATGTATGCAGATTGCTGTGTTTTAGTATTTCAGTAGGTTGGTCCACGACAATTACGCGTTACTGGCAAAACTAAATACGATAAGGCTTATCGTTTTGTATTTAATGTTTACTTATGATATAAGAGTGTAAACTGAATTCGTTGGGTAATAGATTGACTAATATCCATGCAATTGGGATTGGAAGGTAATATTGATATATTAAGATATGTAGATACATATAGGTAAATAAAAATTGGGGGTAGGTTTTGCATATAATACAGGTAACGTTATTCGGTAAAAGTCGATTACCCAAGTTTTAGTTAAACTCTACTTAAGTTATTTTCTTATACGAAAACAGTAGCAAACTCAAACTCACAAATTAACAATATTTTGAAAAAACCGTCAGTTGAGGTCAATTTGTAATCTTAGAGTACATTATGGGTTCGATTACCTACAAAGTTATCTTTGCGAAAACTGTTAGGATTCTAAAACTGAACAATTTAGTGTAAAATTTTATATTTTGTTAGTGTTGGGTGCGCCTCTTAAGAAATCATATTTTTGCAGTCGAAGCGCAAAAGCAAAAATATTTTAAAGTTATGACTTGCACAAACATGGAATGTTTGCCATGAATTAAGTTACGGATACTTACGTAAAGCAAATTGAGGTCACAATTCTATTTTCTGACTCGAAAAAAACAGCAGACGCCGTTGTGAGCAGGCGTCGCCGCCGGTTATCATTTCCTAGAAATGGCGCGTAAAAATAAGACTGGTTGCATATTTGCCACAGATTGACCGCTCGCAGTTCGCACCTCGCGGTACGCGCATGCGTCAAAGTTCTCGCTCTGACGCAATCGTTGTCTGCCGCCCAACTGTGCAAGCGTTGCTTTACGCCAAATATTTAGCTGATACTCATTATAATCGATACTTAAACACTTTGACAATCAACATATTCATGAAATATGTACTTACATAATATATGTTTGTTTATTAGTGATTTCGTTTAAATGCCATGAAATAGTGTTTTATCATTTGTATTAGTGATAATTATTTCCATTTTAGCGACGTTCTATTAATGCGTAGTATTGTTTTAACAACTTCGTCTCTTCTTTTATTTTGTGACTTAAGAACTTACTTAATTATTTTTACAAGACATTTTAGAATCGTATACCAAATATAGTTTAAGGTTTGTTTTTATTAACTTAAAATAACTAACGGCTTTATTTACGTTTTAAAGATTGTACATTACTTGATTTAAAAACTCATCCATTTTTTTGTGATGGATCATACATTTTACCGTAAGTCTATTTTAATCGCTAAAATCGGAAACGCGTTCTCCTGTACAATTTTCACCGACGCCGTTTATTTTGTATCCTAAGATACATATAACACCAAGTTATTTAGGTAAAGGAGTATAATGTTACTCTTGCGGTTGTGAGGAATTGATTTGAGCCTAATACCTTGTGATTCAAGCCTCAATACCACGGTCTCTAGTTCAAGGAGAAACGCATGTGTCAACAATTATTTAGCGATTGCAATGTGGGCGTATACACCGTGATTCTATCTGGCACAACATTTACGATGAGATATATCTCCTAAACTAGATCTAGCAGTCTAGATTCTTCACATGTTACATGGCATTATTTATTCAATTTTTTTATATGAATCAGTCTATTATGTGACGAATGCTATAAATAAAATGTTTATGCTAATAAAATCATTATCATATCATCTTCGTAATGCCTGAAGTTATCTACGATCTGCATTGTATACAGTGTAATAAGTATGTATAAGGTCTATCTGTAAATATTTATATAAGATATGAACGCATAATAATGTGTGTGAGACCTGACGCGGGGAATCCTAGCTGGCATCGTAAGAAGTGATAATTAGCCGTATTATCAAGGTGTTTATTATGATTGATTTGATGTTTCACATCTATTGGAATTACATCTATTTATAAGGATTGGTAAGATTGCTGGATGTAGTGCTTCATGCGGGTCAAATTGGTATTCATTACTGAATATTTAAGGCCGCGTCACTGAGCTAGTGGCAAGCATTGCATTGGTTTATGGAAAACCACGATAAACGATAAAACTCACGATTTATAAGAAACAACCTGTGGACCCCATGCCGGATCAGCCAAATGCCTTCTCTAAAAAAGTAATGGACAACTTTGTGCTGGTTTCAGTACTATATCTAACGAGTTCTGTTTGTTTAAGAGGAAATCTAACAACCATGCATCAGGTAGCCGCTACGAGAGTTTTGCAATAGTTTCACCATATTGTTTCGTTATTACGTGACAGTGGGTGATCTAGAACCGAGCTCGCGACCACTCGAGGATAAACCGGAAGTGACACATCCTTACGTTAGCTATCGACGTTATCGTCAATATTGAATGAAAGGATTATTGTTACAACTACTCGTACGAACGCCTACGTAATACACCGTGCGTCGCAAATAACGACTAATCGGCTGTGACGTCGAGTTGGCCAAACAGATGTATCGACAACACCTTGTCCACTTCCACGGGCGCATTCGCTATCTTATCTGTAGGATACGTGACACTTACAATTATCTAGCGCTGTTCGTGCTTTTGACGTGGGTTAACCCCCGTGTATGAGTCGTTAATGGGCTACTTCCGTTTTTAACAGACAATATCAATTATACATTAATGTTATATTGATGGACGCAAAGACTATTTGAATTTATTTAAATATTCAGCGTCAGTAAGACTATCGATGTGTACAGACATTTGAACCCTGACCGAAATAAGTGAACCAGTCTAGGTAAGTGGTGCGCTAGTGGGTACGGTAGTAAATAACAGAGTTTTATTATTTTTATTTACGCCAGATCCCTAACAGCAGAAAGCACCGAGTGCCAGTCTCTGTCCTTATAAAATTGACGTGCTTTGTGTTTTGTTTTTCAATAGTACTGCGTGCGATAACTTAAAAACAATGAACTGAACTTTTGAGCAAATTATTTCTGTACTAATGAATTATGAAAAGGTAACTTGTTTAAAAGTGGTGTTTAATGTCTATAGTATAAAAGCTTTACTACGTCCAAGTCATCTCACTAGATCCACCTAACCCAACGTGGTATCTGTAAGAAAAGCAAAATCGACTGTTAGGTGCCAATACTGATCTTGTTTTATGAAACCCTGTTTCACTATATTGTTCGTGCAAAGTTTTCAAATTATATATCTCAATAAACTCAGTTTGTTCACTCTACGCACCCAACTTGACGTGGAATTGTAAACTATGACGATATCGGCATTGTATTGTCTTCGTCACCTTTCATAACTTAAGTAATCAATCACAGCCTGTTTAAAGCCAAGCCCTGTTGATAGCTAAGTGTCGCTCAAACAAATCTATTATAATCTATTGTGCGCATAAATAGTCATATAAAACTACTGCGAGTAGACGAGAATTACAAAAGTTTCTAATCCGTGCTTATAAATTTTTAGTAAAATTGTGGAACGTTCTTCTACGATATCCGATTTATATACTATTTTCGATTTATGAACCACTGTTCAGGCGTGAAAACGACAGACAGACAGAGTTACAATCGCATTTATTATATTCGTAGGGATTTTATGAACGTTAAATTATGAGATCTTTTGTTTTAAATAAAATAATAGTCAAAGCATATTTACTCTTCAAGCTTAAATCCTTGAGGCTTCAATTGTATGCGCTACAGTTATTATCAGATGATGGAATTTGATTAATCACTGTATTACAGTACAATACAGCGTGTCTGTCAATTAATAATAGACGCGAAACACTTGTTCAATCTTATCATACATACTGGAATGTGTAAGTATGATTCTTCGGAATATAGATATATTATTATATCAACATTGTACATTGATCGCTATGAAGTATTTAGGCGCCATCCGATATACGATATTGATAGTAATATTTGCACAGACTTGCGTACACGAGGCTAAACAGTGGATCTTATGTTCGTAATAATTCGATTGCCTAGAATTACCTTTGACGTTACCATTTACCCAGCCATTTATTGACTTAGCTTTATAACAAAGGTTACAATGTAACTCAGTTGTGAGATGGACAATGTCGGCTATTGCATTGGTCTGTACCTACTTTTAAATAAATGTTATTTTGCTAGAGTCCCCAGTATCCTCGTCAAATCTTATAAACTAAAATGTCTGAAACGTACCTATATTAGGATTTATCAAATCCCAATAAACTGGTGTTAAATAATAATAATAATATACCTTAGGATACTCTTACACACGTCATCTGATCCCAAACCAGGCAGCGTTTATAAGTTATGGTAACCAGACAGCTAATATTCTATGTACATATTTTTGTTTGTTCTATACATATATACAAACATATTTCATTTTTGTGTTTTTTTTATATTATACTATGTTGAAAAAAATTATTCATAAATAAAAAATAAGCCGGAGCCTGTAATGTATAAGTAGTTTCTAATAAGAAAAAGTAGAAAATGTTTAATAGACGTCTTCGTATTTTTGTTTATTAAATTGCATTATAATTAGCTAAAAGTTATATATTAACTAAATTCACCATTTATACCTCGTATTCATGTTAATATTTTTTTTACAAGAAAATACAACAGTATATTAACAGTATATTCCAGTATATTACCTTAGGAAGAAATCGGTTTCGTAAGTAACAGGAGCCTTGAACTCAGCATTGTGTCAATGAAGGTTAGGTATTTCGAAATTTATTAGGAAAACCCATGCAACCGTTTCTAATGTTTTATTAATTATCTTACTATCGAATCTAGTCGGTCGCATGAACCTTTTTGTTTTCTGTCAAAACGCTCAGGTAACTAATATACACATTATAGTTTAAAGTAGGAATGACTTAGAAGTTTTGCTTCAGTTATAGCAGTATGGTGTGATGCGTCACTCCGATTTGTGGTCAAAAAACTGTAGACATCTAAAAACGTCTAAAGACTTTGGCCTAAAATTATTTAAATAATATACCTCTCAGTTACGTGTCAATCAGAAAACCCGTTTACCGAAATATGTGATTAATGGCGAAATTATAGTTTAGTGAACAATGACCAATAAATAATATAAAACTGTTGGGTAACGTATCTACTCTATATTTTATTAATTACACGTTACGTTCTTCTGTCATTCTAGAAGTACGTGGTACATACGAGTACATAACATTCGTACCTAAGCTTCTTTATTAGAGACCCTAATAAAATAAAATAAATAGAACTGCCATTATGCCATAAAATGTATTATAAGTTATCAAAACGTACTTGTATATTTCATGTATCTTATGTTCGCTCTTTGTTATGTCTATTTTTAGTTCTTGAATATAACAAATACATAATTATTTTTGTTTTCTGTTGACAGTTTTTAAACACCGCACACGAAAACAAATATATTAATCCTATTTCATTAATCACATTAAAAGAGTAATTAGAGTATCAACATGAATTTTATGTGTAGTATATTAGCATTATATTATGTTCATCGGTAACCAATTTAAACTTTAATTTAATCCAATTAGGCTGTGTCAATGTCAGTAACAATATAGTGGGCTGAAAAATCGTACGACTCCGTAAAAAATACTTGTAATAAAAATCGGTTATCCCGCACAGGCAGAACAACTTGTCAAGAGTTTTTTGCCGTAATAACTCGAACGAGATACACAATGTAAATTATTTTTGACATAACGGAGCGGTCCGAATACAATCAATTAGAATAATTTCATACTAAATTGAAAGGTTTGTAAACATTCAATAAGCCGAAACCGTTGAGGCAATATAATAAAATGAATTATTAAAATATAAAAACGACGGAGGCAGTTTGTGAATGATAGTGCATTTTTTTAATGACGTCACATACGGTAGGAGGAAAACTGAGTTTTAATCCGTGCCGTTTAAGTTGAAAAGGAATATTTTTTATAATAAACGTCAGTTAAAAGCTATTTTCTAAATTAATTGATAATATTTGTAAGAGCTTGCATTCAAATTAGCTGGATCGGTTCATTTTAGGAACAAAACATTGACGTAAACCGACTTTGTTTTATAACAATCCATTTACTCGGAACAAATATTAAAAGGTTTAAGTAAATAGCCGTTCTCTTCCGTAATACGAAGCCTAGAGGTGCACTAAAAGTGTTCAGATGAATATTACAATAGTGACTTCATTATTACATATTTATTGTCTCCTCTGATGTCTGTCTAAGATGTCTAAGTGTAATTAGCTACAACTTTAGACGAAAGTAGTGTAAAGGTAGAACCTTTCTTGTACGTTTTGAAGTTTATTTTTGTAAGAATTGTAAACGAAAATATTATTATTATTTATATTATTTTTAAACAAACCTTAAATTCTAAACTATTGCTATTGTGACCTACATATGTACCTAATTTAGAAGAAAGGAAGAGAAAATTGTTATCAAAATTACCGTGTATTATGAAATTAATATGAATATTTGTATCGGTTACAAAAATCGACATACGATTATTATGTTGTCATAGAAAATAGCTATTTGCTGTAAGATCATTCAAACATTCTAAAAAAACCTTATCTTCTATGGTTATATAAACAAATACCGTTCGATGTTATGGTGCATCCCATAAGGTTATATACCATTGTGTCAGACTCCAGTCCGCCTTGAAGCGGACAAACAATTCACTCCGCGTTTACCTATTAACAGTCGGTAAACTTCGACGCGAGCGCATTTGCCTCAGGATTGATGACGCGTAATGACAAACAGCACGAAGAAACAAATTAAGTGTACGCACAATAAAAACTACACATCTTTCATTCGTTATAAGGGCTGTCCATTTGTTTCACCGTGTTGTATATTAATATAATAATATTACATTATTTAATAAACATTTCAAATATTTATTTCGTATCAAATATGACTTAGGCTACCCTATTATACAAAATCTTATAAACTTTTTTATTTGAATTTTACAAGTAAAATGCTCATTTAACTATACATATCAAACAATGAAAGTGCCCATTTGTGATTTCACAATATGTTTTCTAATGCGCTTAAATTTATTTACATGACAGCAAAACATAAACGCCCTTTCTTTAATTTTTCTCTTTCTCTTTCTTTTTGTCTAGGATTATCTTTGGAGTGGCTCAATCGAATTCGATGGGGCTTTCACTGGAAGGTAAAAAGGTCTGTAGGGCACATACGGATTACATTTTATTCCAGAAATATTTAGAGTTTCAGTCCGAAAATAAAAAATCCATTAAGAACTAGTGGTGGGGTCAAAAATTACTGGACGGAATTATATGTATGTATTTTGAGATAACATTTGAGCATTTTATAAAAGCTATATTTTTATCCTGATATTGCCACGGGATCATAATCTACGTGGATAACACCGAGGGCTTATAGGGATGTTTAAAATGTGAATTTAACATGAAGTTCAATATTTTAAAAAAAGTATAGAGGAGCATTTTTTCTTGCTTACAACTCTTACTCTTTGTTAAAAAAGACAGCTTATGTAAGTAAAACAGAATGCAGATTATCAGTGTGTTTGTTTACAAATTTCTCAAATATCCTAAGTAGTTTTGGTTTTAGCTTCAACTTGAAGACAATATTTGACTTTAACTCAAAGACACGCGACACCGTACCTTTAGGGACTGCGTGGCCATAGCTTAAGTTACATCATCACGCAGGTACGGCTCCTATTAGATAATTATTCATTGTTTTAATATTAATTTACGTACAATATCCATCAATAATTTTCAAGAACAGTTATAATAAACATAAATACATACATGTAACATAAAATCCGGATTAGGTACAGTTAGTTCGTATTAAGCCTTCCCTTTGACTCTATTAAAGTTACGGGAATGTGAGCTTTTACATTATATAAATCTGCTTCATCTGACAATTTTTTGGTTTTCCTCTCAATTCCGCAATAATTAATTATAAAGAAACTTATGCTTTTAAAGTTTTCTGTCATTAAAGTACTGTATTGATTACTTAACAATTATATTACTGTTGAATTCATAACGACATTATTCTTAATGATTTTAATGGTTAGTATTAAAAGTAGTACATACATTGTATTCCAAATTTGTTATTTACTAGTAAATTAATGATATTGAGATTCATGGATCCGAATCATGGTGACTTATTATGTAATGAGAAATTTTAACGAAGATACAAACACAATGACAAAGTAAACATTTGTTATAAAAGTACCTCAGTATAACTACGTACATCGTTTATTAATATTATTTATATTCACGAACCGTACATTTGTCCAGTAGTGCCCTAGAGGATGTTTGCAATAATTTGTAAAACCTGTTAACTTGTATTGTAAGCGACTTAAACAGCAATTTGTTATTGTTAGCACGCAAACGTGTGTCTGTGTTTTTACTTGTAGCAAAAACTTGGCTAATTTATTGCAATCAATTTAAAGAAAACTTGTTGCAAGGTTATAAAATTATGATGACATTCTCGGTGCGGGATACAAGTGCGATTGTATCGGCTTTTATATCTGTTACTGTTACATTGACCCTGTATAATGTATCCTTTAGGAGGATATAATAGGATGTAATATAATATATCCTCTTATAATATAAGGATACATTGTATAAATTAAAATGAAAAGAAACAGTATTAGTACAACACATAATTACTTATAATTTTAGTATCACATATTTTTGTAACAGAAATTGCTTGTTACATTTTGTAAAATGTACTATTTTAAAAACAATACATGTTGTACAGTTTTGCGGCAAAATTAATAGTTATTTTTATAACAGCGCTGAACAAAGTCAATGACTCACAGACCGGACATCCTTGTCGGTACGGTGCGACAAAAAATTGTTACCGAATAAATCAATAGAAAATAATTCGATTAGGCCGTCGCAAATGCAAAAATTGAGGAGAATTCCCTGAAAGAATTTTCATTAACCTTTTTTGTTGTAGATTGCGTCAATAGACGGCAATTCACTAAACAAAGACACTTTGTCCACTCGTGGAAATTACGGGGCAGAGACATCTCAGTGGGTTTTCAGTTATAAAACTGTTTTTGCGGTGTCTGTTTAGTATTATGCAATAAAGATCAACGACTCATGTCTTCAGTTCTCTTCTTTAGGAAAAATGTATAATGTTTATTCATCAATACATTTAATATAGCGTATTTGCAAATAAAGCAATATTGTTGGTATGAGTGTTAAACTTAATGTCAATTGTCTATGTATTTATTAAAAGTGCCTGATAAATTTTTCTAAATAAAATTGACATTCTAAAAAACTGGATGGCAGTAACTGTAAGGATAATGTACAATTTTTGACATTTTGTTTTTTATTTATTATAATATGGTCACTTGGTTTCATCACGCATAACACCACCCAGATTAGGGTGGTCGCTCCCGGACTTAGGAAATCTGAGTGCAATAAATTCGTCCATAGTTTTACGTGTGAATATCGTTACCGAGTCGGCGAACAATTAGTAACGACGCTTCTTACTATTTATAGGTTATCGACCGGTGTGAATGTTTCATTCCGGATTTTGACGCGTTGCCTTCAATAGGCTATAACTACTATATCAAATTGCTTTTCTTATGGACTAATTATTGCTTTACAATATGACATTGATGTATGTTTATGTAAAATATCTAGTTTTTGTTTTATATAGTTAATCGTATAGATGTTGAGATGTATTGCTAGATGTTTAGATGTTTAACTTCCAATAGGACTAATGTCCATTTGAAGTATTACACAAATATGTTACTACCCCTGACACCACAGTTAGGGCTGTCAAGTCAATAATAGTGTACATATAAATAAAAGAATGGAACAAGGATTAGAAGTCCTTGGGCGTCAGAAATGAGTACTTAATTATGTACATATATTCATAATATACCTATTAAATTAAGTGGATCAAAAGTTTAAAAAACAAGTTCCGATAAAACCGTTGATTGATGAAATAATGATTTATTAAGTTGATACATTGGCTAATTATCAAGATAGCAATCATTGACAAAAAGCTATATCCATGTAAGAAAATAGAAGAAAGTTTAATTCGCTCAATGGACCGGAAGTACGGACATCAATCAAATATACAGCTATATTACAAGGCTTCGATATAATTAATACTTCGCCCAAATGATGAGTTTATATTGGAGGAACAATTTCTTGCATTGTCTAGTTCTATTTTCAATAAACGATAGAAAATGTTCCTTTCTTAAGTAACTAAGCGGATCCTTAGTAATCGACGTTAGAAAAAGTCGGTAGAAAATGTTGGTAAAGATACCCATATATCTTGTATGAATAACCTATTCCCATAATAAAATGACAACCCATGACATAAGGCCCTATTTTTTGTAATAAGACCTATAACTGTAGAACCATGATCGCATATGCCACAATATGACCATATTTCTCGTGAGGCATATTAATAAATTAATGAATCTTACAACTAGCATTCGCAAAAGTATGTGCGGTTAATGACATAAACGATAATAATAGTGCGTAAAAGTCATGTCTCCGAGAGGCGACAACCGGGTGGGAATAAGTATAGATGTGGAAAATATAATAAGACACGGCGGGAATATCGCAACACAACTAATAAACAGTAATTTGAGACGGCAAGTCAATTATGAACCGACGCAACCGCGAATCGGTTTCCACGGAGTTTCGCTAGTAATATCGCTTCTGGATAACATTTGTGATGCTCTTCGTTAAGAGTACAATCAATCCAGATTAAGAAATAACGCAACGACAATTGATAGAATGTTATTTAGGCATTTAACAGAATAAACATTAGTTCTGTCACTTGTGAATCTCAAGTTTTCCGAGGAAATTTTCGGAATAAGTGTTGTCTACATAATTACATAATTCTCAGTAGTTGTAGGCACAATTTGTCTTATTATACAGTGAAACCATAAATTGAGGTGAATTCAACTTTATGGACCGGTTATTGGACTTAATTATTATTATGGCCCCTATAATTTTTACATTAATAGTCTGGCTGTCTATGTGTCACAATGTATATGGGTTTACTTATAATTTACAAACAATTTGCTATATAAACAGTTTATATATGTGGCTTGAATAGGATGCTTAGCATCTTATGTTTAAGATAAACCCTTAAAGGAGTGCAATTTCCCGGTAACTACTACATACCAAATAAATATGTATATGTATTTTATTGTGTGCTACATATATAAATAATTAATGGAGATAAAATAATTTTGTATTTTGGAAAGCATATCTACTGAACAAATTACTTTAGCCTTATAATGATTCTTACCATTACTTGGAGATCCAATAGTAAGATTACTATTCATATTAACTTTTACTTTACATACGAGTATTAATAGCACAAAAAGATATGCTGTGTTATCTATATCTATACTAATATATAATATAAAACTAAAGAGTTAGTTTGATTGTTTGAACGCGCTAATATCAGGATACCTAATATTGCTCCGATTTGAAAAAATCTTTCAGTGTTAGATAGCTCATTTATCTAGCTTGTGCTATACGCGGCTTCGCACGCGTTGCTATTCAGAATTTCATAATGGCAATAAGTAAAAATGTAGTATATGAAATAAGATATTCCAAGGATAGCAGGAAATTTCACGGAATAGGGAAAGGGGAATTGTTTTACTCCGAATTAAACGTACGCGAAGCCACGGGCAAAAGATAGTGTGGATATATGTACATTTAAGTAAATTTGTATAAGACTATTTAAGAGTTGCGGCCGTGTAAATAATTACATATGTTAATACATCTGGCAGATAATATCGTAACTTAGGCTTGAGGTGTTATTTATGACGTTAATATTTCCGGTTTTAATATACACATATCGTTTAATAATAATTGTTTGGTGTTGATTACTGTACTACATATTACAACCACTTAATTGTGCCAATGTTTTACCTGGATCTTTTTTCAAAATGACAAAGTAAAATTCTATCACATTGGCAAAGTATGGGTTGGGAGACTTCATACAACTGAATTCTAACATGTGCAGTTTCCTCACGATTTTTTCCTTTATCGTTATAAAGAGTTAAATTAGATCTTACAGGGAAATCGTTAATAAGCTTTGTTAGAGACACAATTGGAATTTTATTAATAAACTTCTCTAGCCCTATACTTATGTTTACTGTGAATTATACATCGCAATAACAATAATTAATGTAGGTATAGCAAAAAAAATATTATTCTAAATGTCAGCACAAAGTAGTGCAACAGGCTTCACCTCATTAGCTCAATATCAACACGTCTTATGGCTCTAATAGATATGTAATTATGGATATTATTTAAATTGCTTGACAAATTACATGTCGGTACGCGGCTGAACCCGTTCAGTTGTCGGCTACGTTTCGACTCGACTTACTTGTGGAGCCGCAGATATCGTGCATTTCTCAGCAATAAAACTTACGCGGAGTGAAACTTACCACGTTTTAAATAATGTTTTTAAGTTAAATTATAATTAATTTCTGCAGTAATTACAATTTTTTTGTTCGTTTTTCTGTCTATATATATATATTTACTAGCTTTTGCTCACAAAGCAATAGGGTTTCTAAGAGCTATAAATTCACATTTTTATGGCTAAGCTCAATCTATGTAAAATAGAGTAGAGATAGTTATCTTAAAGCCATTGTTGTTAGTAGTAATAGTACTTGACTATCCCTTAAATAAAGGGGTGATATCAGCTTTGTATATTTCCTGCTTGTTGGGTTACTTTGAAGGCTGGAGTCGCCAATTAGTATTGGATACGAAAGAAAATGCGGCCTTCGGGTAAAATTATGAGAGGGGAACATACTCACATATGTACATACATATGAGCACGACCTTAAAGCTGACGAGACTCCGATCGTAAATGCATTGTCCTTAATTTGTTTAAAAGTGTTCATTTCTTTGCGGATCTGATATACGATGAAATGTAATACAAAAATTTTCTGCAATGCAATTATGTAAAAAAAAACCTCTTCGCTTTCATTTGTAATAATGTTCCCGGGTTGGATTATTGTGGCTGGTCAAAAAAAGATTGCTCATTTCATTTTTCCTTTATCAATGTGTTATTTGATTCGAATTACCGCAATTAAAAGAAAGTATAGTATAATGAAATGACAGAAAATAAATTTTAATACATAATGTATATTTGTTTTAAAAAAAAAAAAATATGTAGTTTTTTTGTAACGACAAAAACTTTTCGTTATGAATCAATACAGGTCAATGCATTTTTTATTTCAAAAAAATGTGTTTATAGACAACCATACGCTTTTGCAAGGGAAACAGTTTTGCAATACTTTGCGCGACAATTTACTAATAATCTATCGGTTGCATAATTGTTGAAACACATGTAATCATCATATGCTCAGCGACACCAGTTTAACATTTGCCCTTTTAAGTTAAATATTACTGGTAATAAATAACGTTAATGGATACATTAAGTGTAATTGAACGTACATACCTGTTTAGTAAAAGCTTTCAAAGTATTTGATGTAATTTTGAGAATTATTGTGACCAACAACGAGATTTAGCAACTATAATATTTTCGACATTTTCAACAAGCAGTGATAGCCTAGTGGTTTGAAATTCAACTCTCACTCCGGGGGTCTGGGTTCGATCCTGGCACGCACCTCTGATTTATCAAGTGCGTTTTATAAATAACATTTAAATATCACTCGCTAAAACGGTGAAGGAAAACATCG
This sequence comes from Myscelus amystis hages, assembly GCA_018244895.1. NCBI lineage: Eukaryota > Metazoa > Arthropoda > Insecta > Lepidoptera > Hesperiidae > Myscelus > Myscelus amystis. The sequence continues at coordinate 2,500 of DWQT01000280.1, read as the reverse complement.
CGAGGAAACCTGCATACCTTAGAGATGTTTATAAGTTTGTATAATATTTTCTGAGGTGTGTGAAGTCTACCAATCCGCATTTGGCCAGCGCGGTAGACTATGGCCCAATCCCTCTCACAATGACAGGAGACCCGGTCCAGCAGTGGACCATTAAAGGGTGAAAAATAAAACATAAATCATTGGCCACCAAAACAAAGAAAAACTCATTAATTCACAGAATCGTACCGTGTTTTATTGAAGTCGAGCGTTTGTTGACAATTTTAGAAATTCACGCTATAAATCTAATCAACTTTCATGCGCCGTTCGGGTCGTAAGCCGATGTTGGCGCCAAATGTGCCGAAACGCTTTGTTGTTATAATATAACGCTCAATGTATCTTGCAATACTAGTGAATCGAAATCGGGTAACAGACAGACAAAACTGTTACTATCTTTACGCAGTATAAAACAAAGCAGCTTTCGCTTCCTGTCCCTATGTACCTATGCGTAGATCTTTAAAACTAAGCAACTCATTTTGATGCGTTTTTTTTCAATGGATGGAGTGATTCAAGAGGAAGATTTACATGTATACATAACTAGCACTCATCCGCGGCTTTAAATAGGTGATACCTATATACAACTCTTGTTTACGGGTCTCTATCATGTATGTACTTAAATAATTTAAAACAGGGCTAATGAATACTTTCTTTCTTACTTTTCCTCTTTCGATGTAGGTAAGAAAAAACAAACAATTAAAAAAAATATTATTTCATGATACAGATATTTTTCCCATGACCGATTTATATGCTTCGTTATAATAGATAGAAAGTGTTTTGATAATATACAGCTTCCGTGTCTATTATAAACATTTAACTGTTAGAAATGTGTTAGATTCAATGCCGCTTAAATAATAGTTAGAAGCGAAAGTCAAAACGACCGGGTAATAGAAAAATCGTGCTTTTTTTGCACCAAAAAAATATAATATTTGAATCGAATTGAAAGTTTCTTATGCAATTAACGCGTTCAATAAAAGAACCGCCTGTATATACAAAAGTCTTTATCATTTCACAATAGTGATGTCAATTTGAATTTTTACAGTCAATATTATATCACTATAGTTGGTGAGTGTGTTAGTAATGCGGAAATGAGACTGGTAGTAATATTAGTTAGTACTCGACAGTTTAGTTAGTATGCGTAGTAGTAGTTGTAGAGGGGATTGAAGGGGGGGGGGGGACAAGAATATTGTCTTTCTTCAAACGCTTCCACGAATACGAAGAATCAGAAGATATAGCAAAAATGTGCACAATTTACCTTGAATGAGTACACCGTTAAAGTTAACGACTCAAACTTGGGTTATTGTGAGATATATTTATATAGCTTTTAATGGTGCTTAACGATAAAACGTATGTAGTTAAAAGACGGGGAAAAATCAAGATCCCGAAGCAGTTTAAAAATAGAAGTTCATTGAACTTTTTGTACTTATACAATTGTTGGCGGGTAAAAATCAAGTTTCCGAGCAATTCAAAAATGGAAGTTCATTGAACTCCGGTACTTTATTTTTATTATCATTGTTGGTATTGAAGTTGGTGCTATGCAGAGTCGACAGTGCTCTATATTAGTCACGGTCTGCCAGCATAAGAAGCATTTGATATGCATTATCATTATCCATACTGCATTTCTATATTCGAAAAGCAAATTCTCTGAACTTGTCTTTTTAGTCCACGTTATTATACTGGTATAATAAAGGCGCAGATACACTTCCGTCTTCATGAAATATTCAAGGCAATTACATTGATATGACAAGTTTAGTAGCTTCAGATCGAATATCGGATAATGAATGGTTATAATAATGTTCTGGGTCAATTTTCGTCCGATCCTTAAGAGTAAGACCGTTGTCATGGTAACCAGACAGTTGATAAACTATTATACAATATAAGTTGTCATTGCTAAACTTCAGAGACAGATTTAGTGTACTGTTTGCAAGGAACGTTTTAACTTGGAAATATCGTTAGTGCTATCAATATGTTGTGACATTTTGTTTCTCTTTGGAATATCGTATGTTATTGCCTGGGTAGTTTCATTTCTCTCTTAAGATGATTTGACTTGATTATATGTCATAGTTATTGCTACACAGATATATGCATCTCGTTCATCTGTTCATTATTTTCATGCGCTCTTTCCTTCACTCGTTCAGCCGTTAATTCATTTATAGATTCATTTGTGCCCTGTACAGCTTTGGTCCTTTATTTTATATCGCTATACTGGGAAGCCAGCTGGGAATATTTGATTCCTTACATCCGCGTCAGGTTCAATTCAGGTCGAGGTCAGTTCAGGCAGGTCGAATTCGGAGTAAAACAATTCCCCTTTTCCTATACCGTGAAAATTTTCTGCTCGTATCTTTGGAATTACTAAATTCATATATCACATTTTTACTTATTGCAATTAAGAAATTCTGAATTGCAACGCGTGCGAACCCGCGGACAAACGCTAGCTTTAAACCTCCCTCTTGAATTACTCTATCTA